>PVJI01004821.1:0-103715 GCA_004026765.1 Micronycteris hirsuta | reverse complement strand
GGGCCTGATTTTGTGTTCTTTATTCTTGTGTACATTCTTTCAGTGTTCAGTGATGTCAGTGTTCAATGATGGTGGTGGAATAACTTTTTATTAGTATTTATCAGAAGGAACAGGCCCTGAGAGGTACAGTGACCTCACCTAGTCATTTACTGGTAGGACCCTGGCTGGAATTCACCACTTAGAGCTTCCTGCACAGGCCTTTTGACATTCTGTCTTGTTCTCAGTCACTGTGCCTGACCTTTTTCTTGAGAAATATCATGGGTCATCTGACTGACCTTCTTCAGGGGCTCCCTGGGCGGGAGTGGTCGGTGCTGGGAGAGGAGGGGTCGCTCTCCTGTCCTTTGTATAGATGTCAGGTGATGGTGCCTTTGGCCAGAAGTGGGTGCTCACTGGGTCTGAACGTGGGCTTTTCAAAAAGCTTCTCACACTGTCCCGTGGATCGGAAGGAGAAGGAAAGGCTAGATGAGGCTGTCATTGGTTGGTTGAGCTCTTGTGCTCTTAGGGATGCTCACCGATGCCCACCTAGACAGAGATCCCTCCTGGCCAGTCCGCAGACTCCGATCTCGGCCCTTACTTCCTTCATTATTGGGGTGTAGATGTAGCAGGGGTGTTCGTACCTGGACTTGATAGGAAAATAGTACATTTTTAGGTGTCAAAATCAGAATTCCCCTCGAGGTCTTGATGGGCCTGGAATGGTGGCAGCGCGAGCTCTCCAAACGTTTCATTCGACAAAAGTTAAAACAAAGTTCCGCTCTTGGGTTGAAGAACCACCCCGGGACACAAAGATGGAGGCGCCGTGGCAGTACGGGTGTGTGTGTTGGTGTCAGTAGCTCGGGTGTGGCTGCCTAAGGGCCTCCGCCAGGAGCCAGTCGGACGGGATGGCCGACCTGGTGCAGCTTGGCATCCCCTGGGAGCAAACTGCGGCCGGAGGAGTGAGTCCAGAGGCCGGCAGCTGGCACGCAGGTCTCGGGCACCTCCGCGGGGCTGACGGTTGTGACCCAGCAGCTGGTGTGCTGGAGAGTTTGGGGTTTGGCTGGGCTGTAAATTCACGTGGCTGCTGTGGCCTGGACCTGCCGCTAATTCCATCTTAAATTTTGTTTATGTAATGACTTTTAGTGTTTTTATTAAAATGATACATGACCTGATTAAAAACAAAAATAACAAAAAACAAGCTATGGCCAGAGAGGAAAGCACAAAGAAGAAAGCAGTGCGTTGGTCCAAAGCTTAACTCCCAGAAACAATCCATTTTAATATTCGGTTGACAACTTTCCCCAATATCTCTCTGCGCATTTTCAGACTGACTTGAGAGCTGGCAAAATGTACTTGCATAGGCACTTTTATACCAGGGTGTTCATGCTCTACATGGTATTTTCAAAATAAGAATATATTTAATTTTACTTTCATTTATCGGAAGAATTGAAACTGAAGTGGAGTAATACCAAAGAAATTGCCAAACTTCCAAGAACTGTTTCGGCACCCAAAGAAATAAGCTTCTCAGATATTCCTCTGAAGCAGTGGTTCTTAACCAGGAATGATTTTGCTCCCAAGGGGACATCTGGCAACGTCTGAAGACATTTTCGGTTGTCACAACCCGGGGCATCTGTGAATGTTACTGGCTTCTAGTGAACCCGGGTCACAGGTGCTGCTAAACATCCTGCCATGCACAGGGTGGCCCCTACAGAAAAGAATAATCTGCCCCAAAACGTCAGCAGTGGCAAGGGTAAGAAACTGCTGTAGGGGTAAGAGAAGATTATCAAAACCATTAGGGAGGTGAAATTATTAAGTATGAGCTCAGTTGCAGTTTTAGACTATTTTGAGTGGGCTTCTGAAAGATGAGACGGTCGACTCCATCATGTAGTTCCTCCCTCCTGTCCTTAGCAGCGGAAATCAAGAGGTGGCCCATGCTTTTGCCGTGTCAAGGTTTGTGGCGTTTACATTCTGTCCTACAACCATAAGGCCCAGGTGGTTAGTCTCCATTCTATATTTAAATGATTCAGTGCCAAATGTGACTTCTGTAACCATGGTTTCCGCTTCTCTGGGTTTGTTTTGCATCGCCTCTTGGTTGTTGGCTCCTCGATCTTAATGTAAATAGCGTGAGCATGTGCAGGGAGGCGCCAGGCCCGCTCTGGGTTGGCCCTGGCAGCGTTGCACCTGCAGGTTTGTGTTCGCGTCTGAGCGCTGTGCTGAGAAGTAGGGAGGACACAATGGGGCTCTCCCGGGACTCTGTTGGGATGTGAAGCCGGGTCCCGGGTAGAAATGGAATTGCACTTGGGGGTTGCTGAAAGAAGGAATGCTGTGGGAGAATGTGCTGGTTATCCTCAGTTCTTTGAAAAGACGTCCATGTGGAAGCAAAGTTCGGGTCTGAACTCTGGAGTTGCCCGGAAGGGTAGAGCTAGGACCACACGGATATGGGTAGCACAGGGCGGCAGATACCGGCTGCCATGGGAGGCTGCTGAGTTCACTGTCAGCGGAACCATGCCGGGGAACCCTCTGCTGCCGCGTTATAGGTAGATGCTGGGTTCGAGCCTTCAGTGGAGCAGCTCCATTTAGGTAACTTCCCAACCTTGAGATTCCGAGAGTCTAATAATGCTTCCTCATGGCCACCTGGGCAGGAGCCGCAGTCACTCGGAGTCCTTCTTCCCTGCCCTTTGGGATAGAGGAGAACGGCCAAGGCCACGATCAGGTGGCTCAAGGTGTCCTGCACATCGAATTTGGGTCCTCCACTTACTGACTCGAAAAGTGATGCACCAGTGTGTGCGTTAGATTCTGCCCCACTTGTTCCAGGTGGTGTCTGCAGTGTGTGCCAGATTACAGGGGCGGCGCCCACTCTGCACCCATTCCTGAGCCGGTACCGGTACAGGGAACTGGGCAGCGGACCGCAGACTGCAGAGGGAGCAAGCCTGCAGACTGTTCCCTGCGTCACTGGAACTGGGTGTTGTGTTATTGTCTTCATCGGGTGTCTCTCGCAGCGCAGTGCAACCTACTGAGTGACGGCTTTGTTTTGTTGCAGGGGAGCTATCCAGTGTGGGAAGACTTCATAAACAAAGCGGGGAAACTGCAGTCCCAGCTTCGGTAAGTAGAAGTTTGTCGTCCCGGGAAAATGGCAACGTTCTCAGACAAAGGACAGGATAGGACGGCCCCAAAGATGCAGATTGGGGTTAATTTTGGAAGTGTTACAGATATAGAAGCGTGCAGTCGGTTCTAATTTGAGCAGTCACTGAGTAGCTGTACGTCCTGGCCTCTGAGTCCCATATAAAATTAAACTCATCCTCTTTGCCTCCTTCCACAGGAATTTTGTGAGTGAAATGGGGTATTACATGTAAAGTGGTATGGGCAACATCCATAAAGCGCTCACCGTGTACCAGGCATGTGTTACCTTAATTACATCTTCCAACCCCAAGAGCTGAGCACAGTTTCTACCCCCATTTTACTGATGAGGAAACCGAGGCACAGATAAGCTAAGTAACTTCTCCAAAGTCACACAGCTGATAATAGTAGGGATTTGAATTTAGGGAGTTTGGCTTCAGAGTTCATCCTTATAAAGAGTTTAAAACCTAGTGCTGACCGTTGTAGAATCTCATTTACCTGAAACGTCTAGAAAAAGCAGGTCTGTGGAGGCAGTATAGATTGGCAGTTGCCTGGGGCCGGGCTGGACAGGAGGTTGGCTGCAAATGGACTCCCGCCATCTCTCTGGGTGATGGAAATGTTCTAAAATCAGATGTGGTGGTGGTTGCATAATTCTAAATTTACTAAAAAAACTGTTGAATTACACACCTGAAAAGGATGAATTTTTATGGTGTACAAATTATGTCTTCATAAAGCTGCTTAGAAAAATACGACTGACTGCTATCTGCCCCCAAGGGGCTGTTATTATTGTCTTGTCTTGTGCTTTTTCATCCATCATTTGATAAGAAATAGAAAATATATCTACACCTTCTTGTTAAAACTACATGCTCGTAAATCCATGGGGAGAGGGGCCCTTTTGCACTTTGTGGTGGTCCACGAGGGATGGGACATTGACAGAAGCAGGCAGTTTCACGCCCCTCGTTCATGGCATGCGGGCGATGACGTGGCTTGGTTTGGATGTATGGGGGTGATTTTCCAGAGGACAAAGCAGGTAAGTATTTTGTAGGATCCAAAGCTCAGTGGATGACAGAGAGAGGACGGAAGGATGACCCGATGCTCTTGGGCCTTTGCTTGTGGACACCAGGGGTGATGGCTGAGTTGTGGCCACATGACTGGACGTAGCGTGGCTCCCCTGGAGACGAGGGGAGCAGCGCTCGGGACCTTCCTGCAGCCTGGGACTTCCATCCGTGACCTGGGGACTTCCAGAGCCACGCGTGGCCCTCTTGGTGGACGGGGGCGCTCTGGGATACGGATCCTGCTCCACTGGTCAAGTCCTTTACCATTTCTTTGCTTAAGAACTTGGGATTACTTTATGCTAAATCGGATCCAAACTCCTGCACTCGGAATGCAAGGCCCTTCACTTCGTTTATTAGTTGCATGTGCACACCTGCCTCTGCCACTATTCTCAGTCACTTCAGACAGGTCCGCGGCCACCTGTCGGTGTCTTCCTGTGGTAAAACAGTACAACAGTTAAATTTACCACCCCCAACCCCCCCGCCCCAGCACACACATGCTTTTTCTTATCTGGCCTCATTTAATGGTGCCTGGCAAGCTTTCAGGGTTGACCAAGGAAAAGATTCCCTCCCCTTTTTACCAATGAAGAAGCCAAAGCTTAAGGTAATGAACTGATACAGATATCAGTACAAAGTGAGACTTCACTGGTAGTGAAGTGAGCCCCATTGGTCCAAAATACGATGCATTTCATGTTTTTAAACAACATTTCGGCCTCCTGGGCGTAGGGAGCGTTTCCTTATTCTGTCAAACGACTAGTACCTGACTGAGGGCACACCGGGGCCTCACCCCTGCGGTGCGGTCTTCTGCGTTCCAGAAAGCAGGGAGATGAGACTGTGGAAGAGGCAAGTGAGTCCGCGAGCATTTCAGCTGAATCACTCCTCCCTGCTGCCCGTCGGAGAGGCTGAGATGTCTTGTGGCCGCAGCAGACAGTGAAGTGTGACTCACTGGAAGGCAGTGTTTGAAAGCTCTTAATTCGTCACACTTGACCACCGTCCTCCTTTTCAGTGGAGCCCTGGTGACGCGAGATGCACAAGGCACCCCGACAGTGGGCTCGTTAAGTGTGGATGGTCCGCGGTGACTCGAACGAGCACAGTTCCAGCCGTTGTATCGGAGAGGAATTGTAAATCAGAACGAGCGCTTTATAAGCGCGAGGCTGTTTGATAAAGCTAACCTTTCCGGGGTTTGCATTCGATGCCAGGTCTTTTCAAACTGTGCTTCACAGTGTAATTTTTTGTTTGTTTGTTTCACTGTGGTTTTGTTTTTTCTTTTTAAGTCATTTTAAAAAATAATTTCAGCAGGATGCTTTCTGGCTCTACTGGAAAATATTCAGGCCTCGTTTTGAAGTTCGACTCTCAGGGACTCCCCAGGGCCAGGACCCTTTCTTTTCATAGCCACTGTTGCTTATATTTAAAGGCTATTTCTTTCATTTTCCTCCATTTTGAACTCTTTCCTTGGTAATCCTTATTCTCATCTTCTTCCTTCAGCAACGTTGCATTCTTAAGAATGTTCAATAAAGACTGGATTCATGTGTGAAAACCTTGGAAACTAGCATCAGGCTAGAGCTCCATTGTAAAGCTTCAGTCCTGGGGCTGGCTTGCTAGTTGGGGACATCCACCGCCCTGCCGGGAGCTGGAGCAGCACCGCGCTTCCCTGCACGGCACCTCCGATCACGGTTCCGGCAACCACGGAGTGCTCCGGGCATCTCATGGTGCTTGAGAGCGTGTGAAGAATTCACAGTTATTCCTAGGCCAGCAAACGAGTATCATAACTTCTGCCTGTTCTCAGCTTTTAGGAATTCAGAAGAGGCAGTTGAGATAGCATTCTGCGGGCGCAAAAACAGCATCTCAGTTTCATCATGATTAGGATTTAGAGGGAAAGTCACACAGCTCGGATCTTGACCTGTTGTGGGGCGAGTGGGGGACGGTGAATCACGCGGGGCTGCCGGTCCCAGCTTGGGCACTGACTGGCGATCTCGAAAGTCACCTTGCAGTTGTGGCTTCAGTGTTCCCATCTCTAAAATGAGTGGTTGAAACTAGACGATCTCTTGCTAAGATTCCTTCTCCAAATCCATGTATGGATTGTTACTCTAAAATTAATTTTGCTGGTACCATTTAAACTTTTTCATGTTTCTCTTTTTGGTAGAAACACCTGTCTTTTCCTCTTTTGTGAAACTTTACCTGGTAATCCTGTATCTTGCCGTGTATAATGTGCACTTTTTTGCCTACGTTTTTGAGGGAAAATTAAGGATGCACATTATACATACATGGGTATGATGATTACATACTGTAGGTGTAATAACGGGTGTAATAATCCCGTGTATGATGCGCACAAAAATGTGGGTGCGCGTTATAAACAGCAGAGTACGGGGTAATTGCATACCACCGGGAGGAGTGGGACTGCCAGCACTCATTGCCCAGCCCCGAGTGAGCTGCACACGTTCCCGGGGCGGAGTGCTCATCGTAGGAGGAGAAATGGTTCCTAAGAAACCAGCGGGCCCACCCAGCAACTGCTTGTCCTTGTCCCGCCGGCGGAAGATAACGCTCAGCCCCCGGCAGAGCTGTTGGCCCCTGAGCTGTGATGAACTCGCGAGCAGGAGACACTCCTCATGCTCTTGTCTGTTCGTGTTTCAGGACGACAGTTGTGGCGGCGGCTGCCTTCTTGGACGCCTTTCAGAAAGTGGCTGACATGGCGACCAACACACGTGGTAAGCAGATGGCAGGGGGGCTTCCAGCCTGAACCGGATTTGGCATGTGGGCCCTTTCCCCTGGGGTGGCTTCATGAGCAAAGATGGCCTAAGTTATCAGAGCTCCGCTGACTCATCTGTCACATTTTTTTTTCAACTCTGTGGGATTCTACATATTGGAAGCTACAAAGTTCTCCAGATGATAAAGAACCAAGAGGGGAAGAAGGAAAAGTCAAGGAAAGGAACCTAGGCATGAGGTGGCTTGACATGTTTTCGGGTCACTTTCCATGACATGCCGGTTGCAGAGCCTTGAGCTGTGCATTCGGTGGTCACTTGTTTTTCCCTTTTCACAAGGGCTTCCCTAAGGTTTTGCTGGCCCCCCCGTGGGCTGGGAAGCAGTGAGAATGTTTGGACAGACCATTCTTCTGGGTTCTGGAAAACGAGGAACCCTTGTGTACGCAGTATCCTACTGAGTTGGGTGTCTGTTTCCCCCATTTCACTGCAAAGCCCCTGAGGTACGGATTAATGATTTCCTCATATCTGAACCCCCCAAAACATTGTGCCTAGAATATGCTTACAGTATGTATGTTAAATCAATGGAAAAAGAAATCTTTTGAAATATTTTAATGGTTTCAGTGACCACTGAATCCCCACAGGAGACGAATAACGACGACAAGAAAACAGCCCAGTATCCACCACCATGGTCAGAAATGCAGCATCAGCCGTAACATAGCAGAAAGCCCTGTTCCCAGGGGCGCGCTTTCCTCTTCACTCCCAGGCAGAGAGTCTTCTCTCCCGCCTCCTGGGCAGCCGTATCTTTCAGGGTCTGCTTGTGCGCGGAGAGCTCCATGCTTGTTTTTGTCATTGTCATGGTGACATTGAAAACCATGGGTGTTGGGGGTTGCTCCCAGTCCCAGGAGAGTTTGGCTTCTCAGAAGCACATGATGGGCACCTCTGCTGGGAGGGGGGGCGCTTCACTGAGCACCCATTTACCACAGGGGCTCAGTTACACGTTCGAGCGCATTTTCGGCGAGCACACTTCTCACTCATTCAGCAACCTTGGGAACTGCTGACATGTCAGGCCCTGTCACGGGCCCACGGGAATCTGCACATTACTCTCCTGGTGCTGGAGGAGCTTGCCATTGAATGGGCGAAACACGGATGTGCAAGTCAAGACTCTCCGTGTAGAAACCATGTGTGTGCTCTGGTAACGGTGGTAGGCCAGAGTCGGGGGGGGGGTTATGTAAAAGCAAGCATTGACTTGGCTCAGGGAGCTGGGGGAGGGCTCCCAGGGGAGGTCATATTTCTCTTCCTTTCCAGGGTACCAACAGTGTTCCGGAAGGTTCCCTAGGAAAATGTGGTGCCTTCATCTGTATTGTCCGCCTGATTTTGGTCTTACCCTTTGTTGTTTTTAAGCCCTTTAAAAAAATTATGACATAGTTTATAGGTGTCCACTGTAGAAACTATAGAAAATGCAAGTATAAAGAAGAACATAACGTTGAAGGCAGTCTTCACCGCTGTTAGTGTCATTGGGTCTATTTTATAATATTTTCTTCTACATCACCAGTGTCCAGAACTGGACTTGTCAGTTATGTTATGTCCTTTTAGAATAGACATCTGAATGTGTCTTTTAAAAAGTTGTTTTACTATTTTAAGGAATTTAGATACCTGGCATTGCATTTTTGAGGCTGTGATTCATAACAGGTTTTGATATTTTAATGTTCAGTTATTGGCCGGGCCCTAAAGGATCGACTAGAAAGACACCCCTCGATGGTCCGTGATTTCCTGCAGTGGGAGCTGGGGTGGGGGCAGAGGCTGCTCCCAGGGTGGCTCTCGGTGGGAAACAGGAGAGCCTGCCAGTTCTCATGGTCAACGGCAGGAAAAACAGAGCAATGATTTGTGGGAAAAGAAACCAGAATAGCCTGTCTGTGGTGGTGATGGAGAGAGTCGGAGCTTGGAGGGGATGTATTAGACAGAAAACAAATAATGTCACAGTGACCAGACCCCGGCTTTCGTAGATTTTTAAAGTATTCGATTTCTGCTCATTTTTAACAATTCCAGAATCCGTCACATTTGGCCATGTCCAGAACCCACATGCACTGGGGGAAACCACTTTCTGTGGCATGTGGGGGGTGGGTGAGGACTCTCACGTGACATCAGAAGTGTCTGCTTGGTGGAAAGGAGATATATTTTGTGGCCCCGACAAGAGAAACTTGAATGCACACACTTCTTGTATGTTCAATACGCATCAGAAGTGATTTTTACTAAGTTAATTTTTACTTAAAATTTGAAAAATGTAGAGCATGCCCTTGAATTTTAAAAATTCATGTAACAAAATATATGAAATTAAACCCACCCTCCCGATACCCTTGGCGGGCATTGGGTTTAGTGTTATGTGTAGACTTTTACGTGCATTCTTGAACAAACGCTTCTGGGGTGGGGGAAAGCTAGCCGCAGAGCAGTCTGTAGAGTGACGTATAAACAAAGTCTATCTGTATGATCGCTTTCAAAAGGTAGCCCGTAAGAAACATCATTTCTGTGCTTTTACTCCACAGTGTATGTTATATGCCAGCACCTATAGCTCTACCTCGTTCCCTTCTAATGGCCAAATGGAATTTCACTGTCTGGAGGTAGCACAATGTAATCAGTCTTTTATTGGGGATATTAAGATTATCTCCGTTTATTTGTCATTACAAGCTATGCTGCAGTTATTGACTATGTCTGCATCAACCAAGGAAACAATCCGTAGAAAATGCTTCAAGCTGGTTTGATCAGCAATAAACGAGGTCTGTCCAGAGAAAGTCCAGCCATCGTTAAGATAACGAGAATGGTTTGTGCAACATCGATGTAACCTGGCAGCCAAGGCGAGTGGACTGAAATGCGCATGTGTGAACAATGAAGACTTCACTGTACTAGTCCATGAGGCAGTAGAGTGAGCATGTGTACTGTGTGGCTGTCGCATTCAGAATGACTGCACAAGTAGAGCAACGAATCTGCATCAAATTTCACGTTAAGCTTGAACATTCCTCTGCAAATACTACTAGGATGATTCAGAAAGCTGCAGCTATGGGCAACAGGTGATTGGCAGCTTCATCACAACAATGTACCACTCACGCATCACTTCTCACGCAGAGTTTTTTTTGGCAAAACATCAAATCACCCAGGTGACTCAGCCCTGCTACAGCCTAGATTTGGTGTCCTGAGACTTCTGGCCTTTCCCAAAACTAAAATCGCCTTTGAAAGGGAAGAGATTTCAGACCATTGATATGATTCAGGAAAATATGACAGAGCAGCTGATGGCAATTGGGAGAACTCTGTGAGGTCTTAAGGTGCCTACTTTGAAGGGGCTGAGGTGTCATTGTCCTACGTACATTGTTTCTTGTATCTTGTACCTTCAATAAATGTCTCTATTTTTCATGTTATATGACTGGATACCTCTGGACAGGCCTCATCTGTTTGGGTTTAAGGTCATGAGCGACTGTAACTTTAAATACAGTTTGCAGTACAGAAAGTCCAGTGTCTTTCGCTTAGAGCCTGTGGGTGTGTCTTTCAAGTCCTGCTTGCTGGAGGTGACGGAGGAGTAGCAGTTTTTCCTAAGTGCATCTCATTTGGGCAGGTGTCCAGAACTTCAGGGTAGATCTCTGGTGTCCAGAATATTAGCATTCCATCTCGTTTCCCAAAAGAAACGGCTCTGGAAGGTCTTTGTCCTTTTTAGCAAATATTTTACACTAGCTCTTAATCCAGTTTATGCAGAAACAAATTTTAAAGCTAGTCACTATCAAAGCAAAATCACTCTTGTCTTTACATAACTACTGTTATGTGGGGTGTAGAAATGGGTCAGAACTCTGTTTTGTTCTTTTTTTCATGATGAGTACAAGTTGCTCTTGTAATGTGTGTGTTTAGGTTAATGATTAAACTGTGATGGAGCTTAGTTTATTAGCACCACGATACATGGTACAGCATCATATTTTACTGATTTTTTAACTTGTGTTTAATATGAAAATATACTTTTTTTCTGTGTTATTGGCTACAAAGAATTAGTGTCTAGGCACTCAGCATACTTAGAAAGCCAGACTTTTGGGGCAGAATCACCGTTTTCTTTTTGTCTGTGGTGGACCAGCTCACAGGCTCTTGTAGGAGTTGAGAAATATTTGAAGTGAGTGGCATGCCATTGTCTGGGTTACGTTAAAAAAGAGAGAAAAAGAAATGAACTAAGGTCGGGGGAGGCTTCTCAGCCCTCCACGGTGGAGGTGGCCCGACTTGGGAATCAGCGCCCCTCCGCCTGCAAGCAAGCCCCCTGGCACACCAGGGCCTGGCTCTCCCCTTCAGTGGAAGGCGGGTGCGTCAAGTGGATGACACGCCCTGTGCTACTCAGCACTGGCCCTTTGTGGCCACTGCATCATCACTTAGGTCAGCAAGGGCCTCAGCAGAGCACAGTGCTGTGTGACTGTCAGGTCGGGCTGCCTCTGTGTGCCTCTGTACTTACTTAAAAGCTACACTTCCCCATCTCAGGGATGTTTAGAGATGATACACCAACCATAGTAAGGAGTTGAAGGTTATAAGAAGGAAAGAAATAGATCGCCAGCTGACTAGATCATCTTTAATGTCCAAAACCCTTTGTAGGTCACTTTTTAAAATGGGCATGGTTTTCGTCTTGAGAATGGTGGCTAGCCTTCATTGAATACATTCACAGGCTGGACTCTGTCCTATGTGTGTTCAGTATATTGACTCTTTTTATTTTAACAACAGCCCCAAGAGGTGGGTGCTCATGATCTTCATTTTAGGTGATGCAATCCGACAAGAGAGTTCACCTAAGCTGACCAAGGTCACGTGGCTAGTAAGTGGTGCAGCCGGAGTCTGGCCCCGAGCCTAGGCTTAACCATTAAGTGACTATTCCTTATGTGAGGAGCTTCTGGATTCAGTATAGGCTTATTATTTGCTTAAAAGTTACCACTCCTGAATGGATTGATAAAACAATCTGTGCAGCACCTTGGGGTAATAACTAGATTGGGCGCTGGTGTCTGTGTTTGTCTTCTGGCTGTGCTGGCTGTGTGACCTCGAGTAATTTTATTTTGCTTCTCTGGGCTTTTAATATTTTCACCTGCGACAGCGGTTTTTCCAGCATGTAGGGCCCTGGATGGTCCCAAGTAAACTTTTTCGGTTGGCTCTAGTATTCTATGATTTGGCCCCATTAAAGCCATAAAATGCGAGTGAAGGCGGGCAGTCTGAAATTTCTTTTCTGTATCATCTTTAGAGTTTACTCTGGAGACAAAGGGAGTGGAAGAAGCTAAGTTAAGCAGAGAGTAACGGAGGGGGAGAGGGTTAGCAGAGGAGAATGAAAGTGGAAACCACACGTGGGCACTTGGGCGAATTTGAGCTGTGACAAGGCCCCTGGAGACACGAGTGTGAGGAGGCAGGTGCGGCCATTGCGGTCCAGATGGTCAGACCTGTGCTGTAATCCTCGATCACCACATTTCTGGGCGTTGGTGAGGAAAATCTCTGTGGCCGATGATGGATGGAGCAGTCCTGGCCCTTAAAAATGTTATATATTTTTAGTATATGTTACACATTTTTAGTGTAGACTTTGTTAAAGTCTACGCTGCAGTCTTAAGATAGGACTGCGTGGATTATAATCACTCAAGAAGTTTCTTTTTAAGCATGGATTTCCAGGCCCTGCCTCCTGTCTATGGAATCAGAATCTCAGGGAGGCGGGACCCAGAGATCTCAGATTTACACGAGCTTCCAGGGAGACTAGGACCTCTTACAAGTATCTTGCCACAACTCACCTGTCCAATGACACCTCTGCCCATGGCTGGCAGTGCCACCCACAAAGAAGTGCTCACTGTTCCCTGAAACCCTTAAAACCTTTCATCTCTTCCTGCTCGCTCATGCATATTCTAGGCCTGGCACGATCTTCCCAACCCACCCCCTTCCGGCCCCCTTCCGCAGCTTGCACATCTGCCACTTGTCTTCCCCTCCCCCTTTCTCCCGAGGTGAAGCCGGCCCCAGGCCCCCCCTCTGCCACACGTGCTCTATCTCACCTCACTGTGTTGTCCCCACTGGACTGCGAGCACCTCCAGGACAGGACCTGTGTCCGCTCCTCACTGAGGGACCCCTACACCCAAACGCCGAGTAGCTGGCATTTAGCGGGACGTAGACAACGTGGGCACATGGCTGTTGTTTCCGGGGACCGGAGGCTGCTGGGATGGAGTCTTGGGCCAGATTCCGTTTGGCAGTTCAGAATCTGAACCTTGCCAGGTGGTACCATGTGCTACACTGCTGTGGCTGGGGAGGGGGAAGGAGAGGGGGTCGGGGAGGAGGGGAAGAGAGAGGAGCTCTTCCATTCTAGGGGAGGAAGTGCTGGGAAGTGGTTTCCAAGAGGCAGCCGGACTGGTTTGTTTGCCCCCAAGTTTTATTTTAACCAGGTGGTTTAGCTGAGACTTCACTGGCCCTTCACTTCTGGATCGACTTGGATGTTCAAGTCCCAAACTCTCTTTCATGGAATCAGAGTCTTACTATTTCTACCTAGGAAGCTCCCTAGCCACAATTGAGAAAGAAAAATTAATTATTAAAACAAAAAGTCTTTAAAAAGCTCTTTTTCACAGGCCTGGAACTGAATATTCTTTGAATATGACCTTAAAGGAACGTGGACACATTCATTCAGTAGATTAAAAATGAAAAGGCATGAAACTGCAATCTGAGTCTGGACGTGGCCAGAGGTCATGAACTGGCTTCTTGCTCTCACAGACCAATTGGGGCTCTGTGGTTATTTTTGGTCATGGTCCTGAGAATTCTTCTGGGGAGAGAGAGAACTTAGGAGCATTTGAGAAGTAAGTTCAGTTGTAAGTTTTCTTTACGAGCTGAGCTTAATGTTTTGAGAGGCTGAAGGATAGTGTATTAATTTTTCTGATGATCTTCTTCCAGCCGAGGCTTTGTAGGTAACAGGAGAAGAAGGAATGCAGCGTAAGGCGTCTCCGGCAGCCCGGAAAACTGCCCCAGGCCAGCTTCACTCAGAGCCCTTGTGTGGCTGTCACCTTGAGGGGCGCTGACACCTTAGCTCTGCTCTCCGGGAGCTTGGCGCCCCTTCAAGGCCCAGGACACAGCTGCTGACCTGTGAAAACTTTATAAACTGAAGCCCTTCCTAGCTTGCTTGCAGAGTGGATGGACCAGTAGCTGTATTTTCTCATATTTTAAAACATGAATCTCGGTGTGCTGTTTTCATCATGACCTAGAATCTCTTGGTTGCCTTTCATTTGGGGGCTTTTGAACTTGACCTGTTGATTTGATTCACATGAATGATGCTGAGGACGCCCTTGGCAAATTTTGCCATGTTAGTAATTCCATTTTGAAAGTTCTCCCTGCTGTATTGAAGGTGGGTGTGGGGCGTAAGAACAAAGCTATGAAAAATAAAGACATTTGCATTTGGTTACACATAGGAGATTGGCTGGGCCAAGATGAAGTTACCTTTCTCCCAGTTTTTTTTATTCGTTTTTTTCCCCATTTCCTGCAGGTGTTGTGCCAGGCCCTGACAGGTCCTGTGTGTCTGTGGCGAATGGCCCCAGTGCAATCCTGACCTCGCGGGGCTCTGGGGCCGGGCCAGGGTCGTTCCGTGTGATGGAGAAATGTTACACACTTCTGCCATCTAATAGGGTGGCCACTAGCCACATGTGGGGTCCTCGAACACTTGAAATGCGGCTAGTGTGACTGAGGAACTGAATTTCTAATTTTTAAACCTTAATGTTAATTCATTTTAAGTCAAACAGCCACATATGCCTCATGGCTCCCATATTACACGGCACAGGTACAGGGAGTGTAATGATTTCTACAAAGAAGGGTTATTCTGCTTTAGCAGTACATACAATGTTTTATGAGTCGTCTCATTTATTCTCTCTTCTGTCAGAAGGCTTTACTGAGGGCTCCCCTGGGTCCCTAGGGCTCTGGGCACGCAGCCGTCAGTTAGAAAGGCGCTGTTTCGGAGGCACTGGGCTGGCGGGTGGTGGAGGGTTAGGTGGAGAGAGGTACACGGGAACGATAATCATAATTTCAAACAATGGATGCTTCTCCTTTTTAAAGCATGTCCCTTTCATGTCTTCTCAAAGGACAAGCTATTATTCCAAAGAGGGCAAACATTGGTTCCGGATGAGGGGAGGGAATCTTACCCTTTTATGTATCAGGCACAGAAATGCATACAATACCAGAACAGACGTACATACGTCTGTGGAATTAAAAATTGTATGAGGAAAGGGGTAATTAGGGAAAAACAATTCCAGAAAGGCTTCTTAAGGGAATGATAATGGGGAAAAGCTTGAGAAAATTGTTTTGTGAAGAAGACTTAGCTTTAGACAGGTCAACCTTTTGCCCCATTCAAGGTACATTTAAGGCATTTTCCTGAACTCGATGAGGGTGTTTGCTGTTAGATACTTTATTTGAATAAACAAAATTGGCAATTCATATTACCAAGCTCCATGGACTTGTCAAGAAAAAGCTGCCCACCATTGACAGAAGGTGGGTGCCAAGGCATCCAAGACCAGCTTCCCTTCTCGTTGTTGGGTAGTTACCATTTTTAAAAATTCTTTAACCACGCATGAATGTGAAGAAAGACTTAAGTGCCACATTATGTTCAGTAGCCCTTCCTTAATTGGACTTTATAGCTATCATCCTTTTAATGAGGATCTGATAGTATGTTGTGTGTATATGTTTAGGTTTAATCAGTGTAGGATCACATTTGACAACCTGTACGTGTGTGTGTGTGCGCGTGTGCCAGGGGATTCGAAGCACGAGCCAAGCATCACCCGCGATGAAATGAAATCCCTCCTTTCCAATCCCATCCACCCTTCCTTGCTGCTGGAGCCTTGGCCTCACAGCACCGTTTCCCCTGCTCTGTGCTGGGCAGCCCCCGTTGCTGGAGAGGGGCTGCTCGCTGTGGTCAGCCAGTGTCCTGCCTGGGTAGTGTTTGGCTTGTCACTGTGTCTTCCCGAAAGGACACGTGGAAGGGCGGTTCTTGTGGGTTGGCCTGAAAGGATCTAACCTGAGTGGCACTTTTACATAAGGGGGTCCAGAGCAGGATGTCACCAGAATTCTAAAATCCTATAGCCTGAGCCCCTGTGATTCCCGTTAAGGCTTGTCCGCCACTGACTGGAGAGAAGCGTTTGCCTCTTCCCCACTCAGTGGTCTTGCCCAGTTTGCCCTGGTGTGTTTTCCCAGGCGATGCTGCAGTTTGGATGTGTGCTGTTCTCTGTCCAACCTCGGCAGCCTTTGTGAATGCTGGAGAACTACGTGGTGGTGATAGTGGTGTCAGTGGCAGGGAGGGAGGTCCAGGCGTGGGGGCACGTGTGTGTTTGTGGGTGCCTGGGTTGGTGTGCGCACAGCATGGCTGTGTGTGTTTTAGGCGGTTTCCGTGCTGAAGTGATGCTTCCATGCTTCGTCCCTTCAGCGTGCAGTTTGTCGCGCATTTTGTCCACACCCGCCGAGGATTCTCCCCTCTTCTCGTCCTAGTCCTTTCCTCCTCCTTTACTTTTTATTTGCACTTAATAACTAATACTCCTCCACCCCCTCCTGCTGCCCCTTTGGTCAAATACTGATTAGCATTCATGAAAGAATGCAATTATTCTAGTTCTTACCGATGAGGCAAAACTTTTTTCTTTTTTTCCTACAGTGCTTTCTTGTAGGAAAAAGATCATTTTTTCCTACAAGATCATTTGCCATAGAGTCGTGAACTTGGTTAGGTTTGCCCCCGTCAGATAAAAATAACTGCGTGGAATGTAAATGTGAACTTGAAGACACTCAAAGGTGTCACACTAGTGTTTTTCTAGAATGAGCCTACACCCCGTCGCAGAGCCGCCGCCTCGCCGCTCCCTTGGAGAACGCCGCAGCTGGAAAACAGCCCGATGTGGGGAGACTGTTGCAGTGACAGCTTCACTGTCCCTGCGCCCTTGCACTCTGCTGGAGGGAAAATGTGAAACCGGGAAGTAAGTCAGGGAATAAAGAATACTCGCAGAGTCGTCCGTCACCAAGAAGCTGAGAGCTAATTCTCCCAGTACATTTTTAAAAAACTTGATTTTTCTACGTTTAGAAATGTATATGTTGGCTTAAGTAAGAATTACCTGGAGTTTTTTTTTTGTTTGTGTCTTTTTTTTTCTTAACATAATTCTCTGGTCTTTCCATTTTTAGAAAGTATAGGTGTTTGTTTTTTGTTTCTGGGTTTTTTTTTTTAAAGATTTTATTTTTATTTTTAGAGAGAGGAGAAGGGAGGGAGAGAAACAGCAATGTATGGTTGCCTCTCACATGGCCCCCACTGGGGACCTGGCCCGCAACCCAGGCATGTGCCCCAACTGGGAATTGAACCGGGACCCTTTGGTTCCCAGCCCACGCTCAGTCCACTGAGCTACACCAGCCAGGGCTGTTTTTTTTTTTTTTTTTTTTTCCCAGAGAGAGGAGAAGGGAAGGAGAAAGAGCAATGTATGGTTGCCTCTCACATGACCCTCACCGGGGACCCGGCCTGCAACCCAGGCACGTGCCCCGACTGGGAATCGAACCGGGACCCTCTGGCTCCCAGTCCACGCTCAATGCACTGAGCCACACCAGCCAGGCATGTTTTTTTGTTTTTTTTTTAATAGACTATCTAGTGCCACCTTTTTATCTTTACAGGGCAAACTTGAGTTTCAGCGAGGTGCAGTCACATGTCCAAGGCCACCTAGCTAGTAAGGGGACAGCGGGGATGCCTGTTCTAGCCCAGGCCTTTCAGTCCCATGGTCCCCCTGCAAACCGCATGGTGAGCCGATCCTTCGCTCGCCTCTTGGTGTAATGGTGAGGGTATAAAGTAGGAAGGAGCAGGGGCTGTGCCAACAGACCTTTGCCCTGTGCTCTTGGCTGGTTTGGATTCGTACAGATGTGTGTTTGCTTGTTTGTGTACATGGAGTCCTTGGTCACGCGGTTTCCCAAAGTGGCGTTCCACTTCCGTTCCAAGTCCTTTTGCTATGGAAGGTGTTCTTGTTTTCTTGTAGCTCTGTGTGTGTGTGGGGTGTTTTGTTTATATTCTAATCATGTGTTATATTTGATCTAAGCATATTTATCTGTAAGGATAACGAGGCTCTTTCCATCTATACTGGCTTAGTTTTGTGAATGCATCTCTACCTGCGCACCCACATGTGTCACCACACACGCGCGCACGCACACGCACAATGTGTTTTTGGATTCCCAAATGTTTAAAATCACCACAGGACTCTTATTTCTAGTAGAAGACACTGCCATGGAAATCTGCAGCATTTCCTGCTGTGTGTGCCAGGACCCAGGGACTCTGGTTACCATGGAGACTAATATCCAGACACTGGGTGGTACTTTCTTTTAGAGCTGCATTCGAGCGCATTTCATGGTTCAGTCCAATGCTGCTGCTTCCCCTTTTGAATAAGGAAAGAGGGGGAAAGATGAGCGATTACAAATCTAAAACACACTGTTCCTGCTTGGGTAGCACGAGACCTTCAGCACGCATCCTTTGTAGCGGTGGTCCGTGGTGGGGCAGCATCGTTACCCAGAGGCGGCCGAGGTGCCTGATGCAGCACAAAAGCAGAGTGGAGGGGACAGTGAGAATGGAACTTTTGTCCCGTGCTGCTGACCTGTAGTCTTCTCTTTGGGAATCATGTGTGTGCAAGGCTGACACTGGCTTTATTTCCCTGATTCCGGTCGAGTCCTTTGGTTCGTCAGAAGGGCCTGACCACTGACAAAAGACCTGCTGCTCTTTTGTGCCCGCCAGTCTGCATTTCCTGACCCTGCTCTCGCAGAGCCACCCGGAGAACCGGCTCACAGAGCCTGGACAGATCCTGAATTTCAGCCCGAGAGTCACCATGGAAACGTGATCGCCACCTGTGCCTGCTGAAGGGCGATGCTGATTATGACAGTGATGCTCCATTTGGATAACACGACTCAAAGTGAAGTGCAGGATGTGCTGCTTGTCCTGGAACTGAAGGAAATGCCGAGCCCCGTCAATGCATCCTGACCTCCAGTGATGCTGGTGGTCCTGCTGGGCCCTGGCGTGGGTGGGCTCACGGCGTGTCTGTGCTCTGGTGTTTGTTTTTCCAAATGTGTTCGTATCTAGCCAGCACTGGGTGAGGGGTGTGTTATTTGGAAACAGTGAGGTACCGGGAGCCTTGGGGCTCACTCACTTCCTTCCCACCTCTGAGATCAGTTGCCTGTGGAGAACCACCTAGAATTCAGACCAGGGTTTCTCAGTCTCAGCACTGTTGACATTTGGGGCTGGATAATTCTTTGTTGGGGCGGGGGGCTGTCCTGGGCATTGTGGGGCGTTTAGAACATCCCTGTTCTCCACCCCACCCCATGTGCAGACCCAAAATGCCTCTAGATGTTGCCACAGGAGGGGCAAACTGGCCCTGGGTGAGGGCCACTGAGCTAGACTTTGGGGGTTTTCCTGCAGCAGATTCATGGAGCCGCGCCCGTGTCTTTTTTTAGGCAGTTACGGACAACTTACTTGGCTCCCTTAAGCTAGGTTTTAATCATTCATAACTAAGTTACGATGTTAGAAATGTGGCCGTCCGTGCATTATTTCATCCGAGTTTGTGTGTGTAAATCTTTGTGTGGAGTCCACATCTCGCTAAGAAGAACCGCGCCCATTTTACTCGGAGGTCATTTCCTGGGGTGGACAGAGGCACAGCTCCTTTTCAAAAGGTCAAGTCCAGTAAGGGCTGCGATGGGGCCCCACAGTGTTGCCCTTTCCATCGCGGAGGAGCCTGCCTCCCTCCTGGAGAGGCGGAGCCTGGGTTGGGAGGCTGGCTGCAGCCCCCGCTGCCAGCCTGTGCTCTGTGGCCTGGGGGGTCAGTGCAGTCGGACACGTCTCAGTTTTGACATCTCTGAGAGGAGAGTTGGGTCTGCCAGCCTGCTTTTCAGGGTGACCATGGAGGTCACATGAGGTTGTGGCTGTGAAAGCCCCAAACAGCTGTGACACAAGATCACTGGATCTGGGATCACGTGACTCCCGGGGTCCCTGCGCTGCAGTCATTTGTAGGCACCGGCGTTCACGTCTGATTCCACCTTTGCTTGCCTGGCTCCTCCCAGCTCCCTGTCCTCAGCTTCTGCCCACACTCCAGGCCATTTATGTCACTGTGTTCCCCCGAAGGAGTCCCCATTCTCCCCTGCCAGCCTCTGGCCCCACCCTGCAGTATTTCCTGTTTTACTCATCATTGTGCCCCTGGCCCCTCAATAACTAAATAGAACTGTTGAATGAGTGAAATGAGTCTTTAACACTAATTTGTCTTTGTATATCTCTTCAGTAGCTATATGATAAGAAAGTCATCTTTAAGGAAATTTCTGTAAAACGTGTCACTAGTATTTAAAGGGTTTCTATTTCTGTACCAATATGTACACAGAAACGCCTCTTCAACCAAAGCTGATTCTATAGTTTATCTGCTTATCTGGGTTATTTTTAGTTGACATTTTGGGCCAGTAGTGGTGTTTGGGACCTGGTGGTGTCTGTCTGGCAAAGGGTTATTGGATCTTTTAAACACATTTAATGATGCTCAGATGTATACCTTTTCTTAGGATATTCAATTTTTTTTATTGCTTACTGTTTCTTTTATGGAGGAGAGAGAAAATACAACTATCCTTTCAGAAATTAATGTTTTTAACCAGATTTCTTCCTTGAAATATGGCTGCCCTGTTCATCTTTTCTTTATGCTCACAAGTCACAAAATCTTGTTTTTCCATGTTACTCTATAATTTATAAAAATTGTATTGCATTTGGCTTGGGTAGAATTTACTTAAGCATAGTTGAGCCTTTATATTTTCCTTCTGGCGTGGACAAAAGCATCATCAATTATGAAGATGAATTCCTTTTGCAAAATGACAAGATTGAACATTTCCACATGCTAGCACCCCAGCTGTCTCATTCTGATGCCCAACAAAGACTTTTTAGAGATTGTATTTAATGGCCATGGTATCAGAACCTAAAAAAAAAGAAGCTAAGAAGAATGCAAAGTAGCTTACAGTTCATTATTCCAGAAAAACATAGTGGAAGGGTCTTGTTTTACTGTAGCCATTTCTGTCTACCCTTGTGATGCATTTGCAGTCTCAAAGTTTGGCTGTGGCTGCAAACCGAAGGATCATTTCTTCTCTTTCAAGGGTTCAGCTGTTGACAGAAATGAAACTCCGGTTGTTCAGATGATCATTCTTGAGCCCCCCAAGGCATAGGCCACCGTCTCTCTCTCCTGGGAACTGAAGTCCACCCTTGGTTTGGTGACGGAGATGTGAGTGGTGTCAGTAGCCACGGAGCCCTCACTGGGCCCGGTCGCTGATTCATCGCGGCCTCACCATGTCCATGGGGTAGTTTCTGGTACTTCTCCGGCAGGGGGTGAACTGGGGTCTGCTTCCAGGGCCTTGAGGCTTTGAACCACGGTGTGCTATTGTCTTTATCCCCAGTGTGTCTGCTCAGCCCTTGGAGGACCATCCCAAGATGCTGGTTTCTGTGGTTCTGCTCGCCCTGGATCCTCCAGAGTTTGCTGCCACAGAGGCTGGCCCAGGTGTGGCAGTTGGTTCCTCTGTGCTGGAACCCGGGGAGGACGAGGTCCCGCCTCTGGCCTCCGGCTGGGGTGTTCTGGTCTGGAGATGGGTCTGTGCTGTCCGAGAAGCCAGCCTCCTGGGGGTTCCGAACCTCCCAAGTGCAGGACCCAAGGACCTGTGTGTGTGTGTGTGTGTGTGTGTGTGTGTGTGTGTGTGTGTGTGCGCGCGCGCGCGCGCGCGCGCACGCACTGGTATTTGGTAGTACATACGTACTTTAAAAGATTTGGTTTCTGTTCATACTTCCTTGAGTGGAGATGTTTACTGTCACTGTTCTCTTCCATTTTTAAATTCATTTTAAAAAATTTCGGACCATTTCCTTTTTAAAGCAAAGGAATTTGGTGTAAGTTAAGTTCACTTATTTTGGGCTTCCCCTAAACGGCAGTCCTGTGGCAGCAAACATGGACATGTCGGCCTTCAGCCACACAGAAGTGAAATGGGACAAGACAGTTGAATGTGCTGTTGCCTCGCTGCTTGGAAAACATCAGGAGAGGAACCGAGATGTGCGAAAAGGTTACAGCTTGGAGAAGGAAGGGCTGGAATGGCCACTTGTCAGTGTTAGGCCGGCAAGACAAAGCGTTTATCTGTATTTCAAAGCCCATCCAATTTTACTTTCTTTAGGAGCATGTGATTTCACTTCAGCCCCCCCAAACCCTGTGTTTTCTTTGTGTTTAGTATAAATTGGGCTTGCCATGCCATTTCAATGAGTCTGTCTAATCAGGTGCTGTCAGGTGCACACGCACACTGAGGAAAGTGTCCCTCCTGTGTCCTCGGCGCTCCCTGCTTTGTTTCCGCCCTTTGAAGTAGGGACTGTGGTTGGCATCAGCCGCCCTGAGCTGGCCTTGCAGTTAGCCACTGACACAGGCAGCTGACTCCCCCTTTCCCGACCCCAGGCTTCCTCCTACCTCACCAGGGCCAGACTGGCCACCCCAGCCTCCCCCACCCCACTATCATCTTGTCCCCCAGACATGGAGGCGACAGCTGAGCCTCCCCGTTCTCTGAGCCTCAGAAGCAAATGCGGGCCCTGGAATGGGGCCTCTCCTGTCTCTGTGCTGCTCCTGGAGCCCACAGAGGGATTATTTGTCCTGAGCGAAGATGCAGAATTGAAGGGTCACCATGTGTGTTCTGAGTCTCAGCTGCGGTGCCCCTCCTGCCCGTGTCCCCTGCAGGGAGCTGGCAGTCAGCAAACAGGGTGGAGCCCCGTGCGAGGGAGGCTGCTGGAGAAGGGAGTGGGCACTCAGGCTGACACGCAGCCTCTGCCCTGCTCCCACCCCACCTAACGGCCGCCCGCCGCAGAGATCATCGCGGCGTGAGATGCAGACGCGGGTGAAGGGCTCTGGTGTGGATCCTCCCCTGTTGTTAGAGTTGAGAGACCGTGTAGCGTGCTGGATGTGGACTGAGTCCCGGCCTGTGCTTGCCCTTTGGCAAGTTGCTCTAACCTCTGTGCCCCTCGGTTTTCTCCTCTGTCAGGTGGACTTAGTCATAGCACCTGTGGTCGGGTTGTGGGAAGAGCCTTTGGGAATGTGTGCTGAGGGCGTAGTTCTGTGTCTGATCCTCAGTGGCTTTCAAATATTAGCTATTATAATGAATAAGGGAGCTTCTGCGTGCCAGTCCCCATGACCATGCCAGGCACTGCGCTGTGGACTTGGTGCAGATTATAGTAATTCATCTTTACAGAAAGAAGTTCTGGGAGCGGCGGTGGCGATTTAAACTAAACAGTGGCCAGGTTCTCTTTGCCGCTGAAACAGTTTGAAATATTTTGGGGATGGGTACATTTTCATTGTGGATATTTTAAAAATTGACAAAAAACACATATACACACACACACCCTCCCCTAACCAATCAAAGCTGAGACCACTGTAAAAGCAAAACCTTTCATGCTCGAAATAGCTCCTTTGACATAAACCGCATGTAGGACTCCATTTCTCTCTGCTGAGAGGTGACTGGTGGTGCTGAATGGAAAGATTAGTTACTTGAGTTCCTCTTTTTTTTTTTTTTTTAAAAGCCTACCACCATTTTCCTGTGGACTGCCTTGTTTTGACACATCTGTGTAAGGTTTCTAAAGTACAGCTTTTTGCCTGGGAGAGGGTTGAGCATAATAATAATTTATTTATTTATTTATTTATTTATTTATTTATTTATTTATTTATTTATTTATTTTTGCTTCTAACTGACTGCTGTAATCTCCATAAAGAGGGAAATCTTTCTACTCCACGCTCTGCCGCTTAATCCCCAGGGGGCCTTGAATAGCTGATTAACTCACTGAAATGTGATTAAGGAGCTCCTCTCCTGTGGTCTAAAGAAACTACCACTCTGACCATGAGGGTCTCTGTGGTCTGGCTTAGCCTTCCTCCCTGGGAGTAAAGACTGGGGTCAAATCAATGCCCAACGCCCAGCAGCCGGGGCCTGCGGCATTGTGGGCACGTGTGAGCGCCCCTCGCGGCCTCAGCGGCTTTGCCGAGGGGGTGTGCCCTTCCTTCAAACTGTAGAAACACTGCACCTAGCACTGGTGAACGTCCTCCAACTCATGTGGCACGTTGTTGAATTTCTCCATTAAGAGTGCATTGGCGGTCAGGTTCTGGGTGTTTTTTCCAAGAGGTGAATATAGTAGAAGATTGTAATAATATACTGTTAGCGTAATAGATATATTATATGCCATGAAAGCAATAGAAGTGTTACACTGGATTCTGGAAGCTAAGAGCCCTAATCATGACAGATAAATAACTTTTTTTGTTATAATTCCCCTCCCCACCTTGACCATGGCTCAGCTTCTGGGCGCTTCCTTTTTCACTTTTAGCTGAGAGGGGAGGGGAGGCGAGGCAGGGCCTGACAGTCAGGGGCCCCCGAAGGTTTGATACCTGGAGGGAGGAGGCCTTCAGGTGCTTCATCCCCACCCCTGTCCGGGCGACCTTGCCTGGCACCCTGCCTCAACTCCTGATTCCTGAGCCAGAACATGAGTTGTCCTCCTTGGGAGAAGCCCTCTGCTCCTGGTGTGGGGGTCTGACCCAGCGGCAGAGAGGCTGCCGTTTTTAACAACCCCTTCCCGGGGACCGCTCTTGCTTGCACACTTGATGTGCTGACAGCAGAAGCTGTGATGTGACTTGTTTTTCCTGAGCATCTCCCAGGACTGAAGACATACATAACTGCCCGACTTAGTTTCGCTCACCCTAGATACCGAAAAACAAAAGTTCTGGAGAGGACAAGGAAGATTTAAGTTCAAAGAATATCTTGGCAATGGTTAGAGGGCATTTTAATTAAATCCCAAACTGGGGTACGTGAGATTACTTCCCTCTCCGCAGGTCACCGTTAGGTTAAGTCCTGGTTAAATCCTGTACAAAGTGGTATGTGAATTTTCTCCCATCAGGGAGTTAGGCAGCTTTCCAAGCTCTTTGTCCTTGACCTTGTTGCAAATGTGTGGGAAGTTTTGAGATTCTCACAGTCTATACGTCTTCCATTGGCATTCTTTAAGTTCATTTTGAGTCTGGTTATGGCATTGATATTGTGTATTTCTACACAGCATCCGTGTTTTCCATGGTAACCAAGTGGCCATTGGTTCCTGGGTGCAGCCAACATACTCTGAACATGCTCCATAGTTAGTGGACCGGGCCCGCCTCTGGGAAGGGCTTCTGAAGCAGATTAGGCAAGGATTTTGGCCTGATAAGGCTATCTGTCCAGAATGAGAGAGAATGCAGGTACTTTAATACCTTTCTCTCAAAGGAGAAAGAGTCCATTTCTATGGAAGTTGAGGTCTTCTTGAATCTTTATTGGTGGGCAAGGGATGAACCTGATCTTTCAAAGGACAAGGTTCATCATGCAGGGATCTACTCCAAAAGCCAGTGGGTCATTTGTCAGAAGGAATCTATTGTCACACTAGTTAAGTCTCTTGCTGTAGCAGAAACAGAGAGTAGGAGATGGAAGGATTGAGGGAGAGAGGAAGGGGGAATGCACAACCCAGGTAATTGGCTTTAGAAGTGAGGAATTTGAATCTGTCTCATCAGGCCCCCGATGAATCAGTTTTTTAGCACATGTAAGGGCTAGACAGGGTTTACATATGGCGTCTAAGGAGCTGGGCAGGTCACAGAAATAAAAGAATGGAGTCAGGTGCCAACGGAATAGCATGTGCCCTCTCTAAAGCGGGGGGATGGTACCCTGGACAGTGTTCGTCTTGCTGGAATGTGGGCCTGGGTTCTCGGAGTTTTAGAAACAGCGCTCTCTGATAGAACGCTCCGTGGTGATGGAAATGTTCCACATCTGTGTTGTCCAGTGGCTGCTGAGCATTGGAAATGTGGCTAGCATGACCGAGGAACCAAATTTCTGGTTTTATTTTAATTGAATTCATTTACATTTAAATAGCCCCCTGTGACTCATGGCTACCATATTGGACAGTACAGTTGTAGATGCAGCCAAAATATAGGCATTGTGTGAAATCTTCTGATTTTAGAAGTTTGCAGGTTAAAGTTGTTTGGTTCATGGACTTTCACTTTATTTACTCAGACAAAGATTCTAAGGAGCCTTTAAAAAGTTCTAGTAATTTTTGGGCCTCACTCCTGGAAGGTCTGATTGCATGCATGTGAAGTGGGGCTCAGGCGTCAGGATTTTCTGAAGCTCCCAGGTTGGTTCTAAGTGCAGCCAGAGTCAGGAATCACAGCTTAGACCCTGAAAGTTGGAGGGGGACAGCCGAAGAGCCTCGTGGGTTTTCCAGTTCCCAGAAGCCACTGCCTTGTGCAATTAACTTTCAGATTCTGCACATGTTCAGTGAGGATGGTGATCTCGACCTCTTGTTGCAAGATTAAATGGAACCTTCTGTTAAGTGACAAGAACAAACTTGACTTGAGATGTAGGAGCTAGGACTGGCCCTCACAAGCCAACCTCATCTCTGTGGGGGATGGAAAACTTTTTTCTCTTCCCCTTCTAGGTTCTCCAGCTACATTCTCTCCCTGTGAATTTGGACTGACAAAAGACGGATTGACAAGAGTAAAGCAAACAGATTTATTTAATGCAAGTTTTATGACACAGGAGCTTTTGTAAGGAAATGAAGACCCTAAGAAACAGTTAAAACAGTTAAACCTGAGCACTTTCGTTCCAGGTTTGGCGAAGAGCGGAAAGCCATGAAAACACAGGATAGGACAAAGGGGTTAAGCTAAGGGAGTTACTGGGGGAACGGTAGCAAGGCCCGTTCAGCTGGGTCGCTCTCGCTTCGGGGGTAAGGTTGCTCCTAGACTTAGACTCCTCCTGGTCTAGGGCAGGCGCTTTGCACCAAGGGCCTTATTAGGACCTGCTTCAGGCGGAAAAGGGAGGCCAGAGCGTCCTTCCTGCACCTGCTGTTTCTCAAATGCCTTCAGTTTAAAATATTTCTGTGTTAAAGTGGCATATTTTGGGGCGGTGTACTCTGATCCCCTTTACCACCTATGGGATTCAAACCTTGCCTGGGCAAAACCATGAACGAGCTCTTGCCCTGGGCTGTAGATTTCCTGAGAGCAGTCTCCATCAGGCCTGTTTTAAATCTTCACAAGCTGAGGGTCTGCTGAAGTCATGCCCTGGGGCAGCAATGGCAGGCACAGGACAAACGTGCTGTGCGGGTCGGATCTCTAAGGTCCCAACGCTGGTAGCAGGTCAAAGTGGCATTGAAAGTAGAGAAAGCGAAGGAAGATGCCGCTTTATAGTTTAAGGCATGTATGTGTGTTTTTAATGAAAAAAGCCAACAAGTTGCCATGAGTCTGTAAGTCCCACGACGGTTGAGACAGGGTCTGCCTTCCTCCTTGTGTCTCTGGGGTCCCGGGCATCGCGGGGGCTTCCTGAGCCTCTGTTGAACGAGAGGATGAACTGGTGCCTACCAGGCCCTGCACTCCAGTGTCGGGAGCATTTGAGAACGATGTTTGTATGCTTGTCCGTACAGAGGATTTGGAAAGGTTAATTAGTTCTCCCAGGGTCAGAGAACTAAATGGCAGAATGAGGATTTTAAAGTCTGGAATGGTTTCTATAAGACCATGCGGCTTGCTTTATTGCCGTAATGTGCACACGGACCCCTGGCTGAAAATCCCCTCTAAAATGCATGCAGTGGATCAAAGGGGGATCAGTGGGGATCGTGGTTTAGGAAGCATCGGCCCCAATCCATCGCCTCCATACCGAAAGCTCTCAGGGATCAAAGACCTTGAAGGAAAACGATATGTTTGGTCCGCTTTCTGTCTAGCGGCGTGACCAGTGCTGAACTCACAGGAGGCATCTCGTGAGTACCTACCGATCTGATTCAGAAAATTTAAATAACTACTCTTGTATTTCTCTTTTGAAGAGAAGGGAGTGGGACATTGACCTTTTAGAGGTAAGCAGGCGTGTTTTAAAATTTGTAGTCCTCTGCCAAGAAGCGATTAAAGGAGTTTTTAAAACGTGCTTGGAATTCACATAATAGAGGTGGGTGCTTTCTGTCTGAAGTATACTGTTGTCACATTGCCCTCACCTGGTTCAGTTCTTGTTTATACAGCCTCCAAGCCTCCCTCCCCCCAATAAAAAAGAAAGGAAAAAAACCCCTACATGCACTGCATCCCCCGAAAGTTAGCATCAATAATTTGAAACACTGCTGTCAGCTGCAGCCTGTGCTCCAAATCCAGCCCGCTGCTGGTCCAGGAGCTAAGAATAGTTTTTTAAATAGTTGAAAAAAATGAAGAGTAATATTTCATGACATGGAAAAGTTACTGTGAAATTCAAACTGGAGTCCATTTATTAAGCTTTGTTGGAACACAGCCAGCCCGTTGTTCAGGTTTGGTCCGTGGCTAGTTGCGTGCAAAGGCAGCGTTGAGTGGCTGTCACGGACGGAATGGCCTGCTCAGCCTGGGTGTTTACTGCGGAACCCTTTACAGAAGATGTTCTCCGATCCCTGATTTCAGCAAAGTAGCTTGGGAGGGGGGAGGAGGGATGGGGAGGTGAGGTGGAAAATACATTTTCCCTCACGGTTTCTCTTAAATTTTAAGAATGTTTTAAATGAATCTGTCTTGTGAGAAGTACTCCCCCATCCCCATCTCCACCCCTGCCTTTCCTGATTTGTATATCCCTGAATTGCGAATCTTGATTGGGGAAGACTAAAGGAAAAATTGACAGTTGGTGATCATGGAAGCAGCCAGAGAAAAGGATGGTTCTCCACCCTGAGAACCTTTCACATTTTGAATTGTCCATTTTTTCCTTGGCTTCACGCGGGGAGCCCAGTGTGAGAACGCTCCTCTGACCGACTCTTACGTCCACCGTAGAAAGTGCCTGTCCCGACACACCCAGGGGCACCCGCCCTTTCCGTCGGCGGGCGCCGGGCCTCTGGGGCTGGCAGCCCCTTCCCAGAGGCAAGGCTGCATTTCACACTTTCAAGGGGCCTGTTGTGACTGGGATCATTGTATACTGAACCCTTAGATTAAACAAGAATTCAAGGGAACCGAGGCTTTCTTTTTCTTGACCACTTACAACTCTTAACACTACAGGGACTTGGGTCTCTGTTGTGATGGGGAGCATGGTCTTGGACAATGACCGCCTTAATGAAGACAGTATCAGCCTTTCTGTTGCTAAAGTTGAGACTGGGGCATGTTGTTCTTCCATCGGACCCGACCGTACGAATGCGGTGGATGGTCTGCGAGGTTGCCCACCGTGCTTGAGGCTCGGAGTTGAACGTCTAGGGACAGCAGTGGAATTGTCAGCCTGGTGACGGCAGTTCTGCACAAGGGAAGGTCTGGGGTTCTGAGTCTCCGACTTAGATGGCGAAGCGGGCCTGAACCAGAAAGGGGAGTTCTGCTTTTGCTCTCTCCACGTTCCTGGAGGGTCTTTCCTTTGGAGAGGATTTTCTTACAGCCTTTACGTTGTCCACACATGTTAGGAATAAACGCTATGAAAGTTCTGTTACACATTCTCAGTTATGCTTGACTTTTAAAAATCACATCAGGGCCCTGGCTGTTGTGACTTAGTTTGTTGGAGAGTTGATCTGTTCACCCAGAGGTTGTGGATTCAATTCCTGGTCAGGGCACATAACTAGGTTGTGGGTTCAATGCCCAGTTGGGGTGTGAATGGGAGGCAACCAATTGATGTTACTCTCTCACATCTCTTTCTCTCTCTCAAATCAATAACACATTTAAAAAAAACAAATAAATGTCACATCAGGAATAAACACTTTCTCAGTCCTTCACAAAGTCTTCATTATCTGACTTAGCCTTGGAACTTCTTGGCTAGTTCCAAGAAGTTTGGTTTAAAAAAATAGGGGGATGTAAATCTGATGAATTAATGAAGAAGGCAGCACGCCCCGAACGAATATCATTCCTAGGATTGTGATCTACCTCACATGCTTGTTAGAATCAAGTGTAAAAGTCCTTTAAGAGCTACAAAAATGTTCATCCCAGTACTGTGCACAGTAGCCCAGAGGAGGAAACAGCCCAGGGACCCGTTGTGGGATGAGCGAGTAGACAGACTGGTCTCGGCACACGGTGGAACGTTAGTCGTCATGCAAAGGAGTGAAGTACCGGCATCCCCTGCCACTTGGATGAACCGCAAACATTACGCTACATGGAAGTCAGGCACACACTGAGATCGCGTGATTGTGATCACTTGAAACATTCAGCGTAGGTAAATCTACAGAGACGAGAAGCAGATCCGTGGTTGCTGGGGCTGCTGGGAGTGGGGGATGGGGACTGTGAGTACTTAATGACCAGCCATGGGAGTTTGGGGGCGATGGAAATATTTTGGAACTAGATAGAGCATTGCAAATGTACTGAATGCCACTGAAATGCTCACTTTAAAATGATTGATTGTATTTTGTGTCCATTAAGATACACACCTCAGTTTTAAAACATACACACACACGCACACACATGCACATACAACCTGCCTCAGTGCTACCGCATGTGATGCGCTTGCCAATTTTCCAGGAGCCGTCAGCTCTTGATGCGCTTGGTCTCCAACCTGAAATGGACGGAGAACTACACACCCCTTTACACACGGGGAGCCTGAGGCTCAGGGGCAGTGGAACTTGCTCAAGGTCACATCATTAGGAAGCAGCAGTTCTAAGACTGGCTTCTGGGTTTTTCTGGCTTTCCTACATCTTCATTATTCCCATATGCTGTTTGTTGGCATGGCGACAGGAGAGGCTGACAGATTGGATAGACTAGTGAAGGATCTGTGTTCCTCTAGGAACCTCAGGTCTGCCTCTCTCCATAAAAGGCAGAGTTTCTTGAGAGCACTCACCAAGAGATTGGTCTCCGCTCTGGTTCTTACTAGCTGTGTATTTTTGGCCTGGTTATTTCTCTACCTCTTTGAGCTTGATGTTGGTCTTCAAAATAGAAATAATAAGGATTATAAGAGGACTTATAAGGATTATAAGATTTTTAATAACGTGCAGCGCCTGAGAGAGGTTTAATAAACATAATTTACTATATGCCTGTCCCTTATACATTTTGGTTTATTAAATTTCTTGGAAAGGTGTGGGGAAAGCCGGTGCCTTCGGAGACGCAGTTGCTATGAGATGCAGTGTGGCAGCCCCAGTCTGCCTTACGCTATGATCTAGCTTGAATCATTGGCATTTTCCCTTCTTCTCTGTTGACAAGGATGAGCCTTCCCGTGTCTGAGTGGCTGGAACTGTTCTCTTCGTGGTTGACAATGACCAAACTGAGAAGGCTTAACTACTTTACCAGCACTTGACCTTGTGCCGTTTTTCAGGTGGATCTGGAGTTTGGTTCCATGAAATGTGGCAGTGTTTGTGAAATGCTCTGTGGCTTTCAAAAAGAGAAGAAGCAGAGCATTCAGCCGCTTAACACGTCATTGGCCCTGCTTCACGGCACCCTCACAGGAGGCCAGAGAAATATGCTGCTTCAGATCCGGGTCTCCTTATCTTCCCGGGGTAACATAGATGGATGCGGCCCATCTGTGCTGCTTCAGAACAAACAGGAATGAAGTCATGGTGCTTGAAATAGCGCAGGGGGTGGATGGCTCAGGGCAGCCCTTTTTCTCCACTCTCCCTCTGGGACTTTCACACGGGGTTCTGGGATCTTGGCCTTGTGTTGGGTTCATTTGGCATGCCTGTGTCTGGGTCACGCATGTGCTCGTGATCAATTTTACGTGTAGCACTGGTGAGAGTGTTTTTCTTAGAGAGGAACTTGCATTGTGAAAATGTGTGTGGTCTCCTCTTTGGCTTAGCGTTTCATTTTATGTGGCTTTCCTCGTCTCTTCTGTGCTATTATTACGTATTTCGGTATTACTTTAAAACACAGCGTACCTTACAGCATAACACACCAGTCCAGTGCAGAACATATAAGGTAACTTCATTTTCCAGCTCGGGAAGACCCTGAAGGAAACCCTGACTGCTTCGTCCAGGGCCATGTGCTTGGATTTGGTTCTTGAGGTGTACCTCCCCCTCCCGAGGAAAGGAAGTAGAAGCCAGCTTGATTCTCTGTCCTTGGTAATAAGTGAAAGGCCACACTTCTCCATGATGCCCTTCTTCCTTCTCCATATTGATAGGAGAATCAATGAATATTAATGGGTTCATACTATCTGTGTGCCCCTTAGAGTCTGGATGCATCTTACTATTTCACTCTACATGTGCTAAGAAGCACATCCTTAAGCAGCGTTGCTAGAGAAAACTATGCAGCATGCATTTCACCTGACATTCCTAAAGGGACCATATGAATGTGGCTTCCTGCTTTCCTTAAAACTTCTACAGATTAGGACTTACTGTGTGTGCAGGCATGTGCCCTTGGAGTGTGTTGAGCTTCTGTTTTCCTTATTGTTGTCGTATGTAAATATTACCGATCACGATGTGTTTATGATGGAGGATCTGATCTCTTCTTCCTAAGCTGTGTTTACAAAGGCAGTGGATATTGATCACGGCAGGCATTTCTTGGGGCAGGATGCTGTGTTTTTCGCTAAGGTGGTGGCCGTAGAAGAGATGTCTGGTGTCTGTCCTCCAAGAGCTGCTGTCCAGGCGAGGTCAGGTGTCCACGGACACAGCCTCTCAGACTTGTGCCTGGGACGCCTTGAACTGATTGACTCCTGCCATGAAGCCTTGTCTAGTTTGAGCCACCCCATGGAGATGGGAATGTCTTAGAATATTCTGCCTCTACTTCGGTCATCTTCTGAAAGTTATCTTTCCTCCATGGGGACTCTGGGTGGAGTTTCAGAAGAGAGGCAGCCAGCAAAGCCAGAATAGGGAAGGAAGACTTCATAAAAGAGATGTTTTCTGACCCTGGGGCACTGAGTGAGTTTGGGTGGAAAGAGCGGGGACAGCCTCACAAGAAGAGTGATGACCTCTGAGGGGTCCTGTACAGCTTGGCACTAGGGAGAGATGTGTGCATACTGGACTCTGGAACAAGGAGAGAAGAGAGGCTCTGATTCTGGAGGAGACTCGGGGGTGCTGTGGGGGGAGAAGTATGTATCTAAGGAAGGCAGACGAACCTGGCACGATGGACCTGGCAGGGAGATGCGTTCAGGAGGACGGTGGTTGCAGTCATTCAGGCTTTGACAAGTTTAGCAGCAGTAGGAATGCGGAGGCACTTCGGAGAAGAAACAGAGACAAACGCCCAGGGGCCAGTGACCCAGCAGGTCTGCTCTGAACTGGCTGCAATGGAAAATGAAGGGTGCCCGTGTCTGGTGCTGACTGTGGCACTGTGTTTTCTTCTGGCGACCTCTGACACTCGTGGGTTCACATCCCAGGCCACGTTAAAGAGATGAGTTGAGGTCTGCAGAAGGAGAAGAGCCCCAGAGCCTTCTCCTTTCACCGACACTCGTGGGAGTTTTTTTCGTTGACCACTATAGAGGCGGGATGAATTGGTTTCTCAGTAATCAAGAATGAGGGGTTCTTTTTCCTGCTTGTCCTTAAGCTCCGATGCTCACCGCTCCAACACAACCATCTAAATGAGAGGATGTGGTGAAGCTCTTCGTGGGCCCTAGGGCGCCGTACAAACGGTATTTATCATAAGCCCACTTCCTTATTTTTATCCTCTCACACAATCAATTCTAAGTGCATTAGGATTGCTGAGCTCCTCCGTCCACTTGTATTTAAAGTGGTAGCTCCTTGCTGATTTCCGAGACTCCTGTGCAGGTAGAACATGATCCTACGTCCCTAACCGTGGTCTGCAGTGCTGCATGGGGAGCCCCTGCCTGATCTCCAACCCCCTGTACCCGCACTTGTCCCCCGAGCTTGTCAAGCTCAGCAGTGCGGGCACATTCCTTTCCCTCCCATGATCACTGACTCTGCCTGCAGTTCCCTGCGCCTGGAATGTTCTTCCCAGACTTCTGTTTGGTTTCAGCTCACATGTAACCTCAGAAAGGCCTTCTCTGACTGCATTTCCCCCCAGGTAAAATACCCGCATCCTCCTTTCTGTGTATCCCCATTCCTTCTGCCTTCCGATGCCTTATCTTATGGCACTTGGAAGTATGTGACATTCTTACTCGTTTGTGTGACTGCTTTTATCAGTTTCCTTTCCACTAACATGTACTCTCCCTGAGGGCAGAACTTGATGTACCTCTGTATCTACAGTACCTGGCACTCAGTAAAGATTTGTTGAATGGATGACTAAGAATCTTCAATGAATGCATTTAAAAACAGCCTGTGCTGCAGACACATCCTTCTGTGGCGATATTTGGATACTATTAGTAGAGCAAGAGCGAGATGCTTGTACCATCTGCCTTTCTGTACTGTAGGGAGACTCTAACGCTATAACTATCCATTTTCTTTTACCAGGACTAAACCAAGGAGAGCAAATATTAACTTTGCTTAGTTGAGTGGAACCAACAGATTTTGGCACACAAGCCAGTCACATAAAGGTTATTGCCTTGTGTCTCTGAACATGTGTAAATAGAAATGCCAAACATTAGTAAAACCAAACAAAAATATGTGGCTCATTGTCTCTGACTCATTTACGATGGGACCTTTTGCAGTACCGTAGCATCCTCTAAAACAAACAAAACATAAATAAAGCTGCCTTGGATGTAGTCCCCGGCCAGCTCTTTTTTCTCCCTAGTCCAAGAAATCTGGGCTTGATCTAAAGGAACTGTTTTTCCATTTAGGATGTCTGGCCTTAACAGCGTATATATTTCAAGTTGGGAGCAAGCGGTATTGGAAAGCCGGCCCGTGTGTGGTATCTCAGCTTCTGCAAACATCACCCCTTGGCTAGTGCTGCTTGTCACCATGTCTCAGTGAAGTGAGATGGTGACGCCTACGCAGTTTCTCAGGCTGTGCGTTCTCCTAATTGTTTGTTTAATTAGAAAATGAGTAAGTATTTATAGGGAAAATAGAATCTAAAACTGTGAGGATGAAACCTTTCTTAATCATACCATGTTATCACGATCTCTAAGGTTTACCCTTGTGGAGTGTGTGGGTGGGAGGGGTCTTATTTTGCGGCTGGTGTTTACTGAGAGATTCATTTTTTTGCTTAGCATTTCAAGTGGAATGAAATAAAATCCAGCTGCAGTAAACTCTCTTTGCAACAAGGGTTTAAAAAGCAGATGCAAGAACAATGCCTGTCTAAACCATGAGGCTTATGTTTATTCAGCAGCTTTGAACCAGTCACATTCAGCCCATCACTGAAGGTACATAGCTCTATGGGAAAGGGCCCCTGTGAACCAAAAGGTGTTTCTTTTTATGTCACAGAAGCAGAGGGAGTCAAACCTTGACAATGTAGAATTTGCTAGATGAAAGCTTGTGTCAGGTGCAATCCTCCAGCGACAGCTAAGAATGGAATTTGAGTTCTGGGGACAGGAGTTATTTTCAGCTTGGTGGTCAGCTTTGCATAGTTGACTAAATACAACTGAGATTTTGATTTCAACTTAACTGCTTTAGGCATCTTTACATGTCGATTTTCTGGTCACGTGCAGAGGTATTGATTTTTTTCCCCTTATCGCCAAATCCGACATGCTATTGAAGAGCGTTAGGATATATGTGAAGTTGACCTTGTAGGCCTGTTTGCCATCCTGAAGCAAAGATGGAAGCTTTTAGCTGGCCATGAACACATGGAGTGGGGGATCCGTTGGCAGACTCCCTGGAGTAGGAGAGGAAAAGGGAGGCTTGCGGATGGAGAAGAGATGGGGTGAACCCCTGCTGTTGCTGGGAACTGAGGCGTGGCAGCCCAACTCTGTGTCTTTCGGATCAAGCTGGCCTGGCGACCCCTTCTGTCTACAGCGTCATTCTCAATGAAGACATTTGCAGGTTTAAGACCAGAATAAAACATACCTGACAAGGCGTGGCATGCGGAACTGTTGCGCCTGTAAGAAAACCCAAGTGGGGAGAGTAGAGACACCCCCCAGAGCACTCGACAGCTCTGTGGGAGCCACCGGGTGCCCTGCCTGCCACCCTCTCGGCTTTGGGGCCAGCGGTGGAGGCGGAAGAGAGCCACTTGGGACCTCAGTTCTGCAGCTTCGCAGCAGAATGTGTGCTAATTACGGGACCTTTTCAAGGCTCGGTTTCCTCACTGGTCTGAAACGATACCATATCTGCCTTGCAGGGTTACTATTTTATTGATGGTGGTAAAATAGATACAACATAAAGTGGACCATTCTAACCTTTGTTAAGTGTACAGTTTAGTGACATTAAGTACATTCACACTGTCGCACATCCCTCACCACCGTCCATCCCCAGACTTCTCACCTTTCCACAACGAAACTCTGCCCATTAAACGGAATGGGGATGGAGACAAAGAACGCAAAAGCCCAGCGGTGAGAGTGAGTGAATGAACTTAGGATGGAATTTTATGAACTGAGGTCTGTAGTGACAGGAAGAGGGAGGAAGGCAGTGTTCATTGAATAAATTGAGAGGAAATGTCGAATTAACCACCGAACAGATTGTTGAACTGAGCAAAGGCATCTTTAAAGAATCCCAGAGAGAAATGTCTCAGGCTCTGTAGGACTAATTTTGGTTTTTCAGTGTGGGAAGGCGCACTGCTCCTCGGATGTGTACACGTCCAAATGATGTAAGGGCCGCTGAAAGGACCCAGCAGGTTACCTGGCACACACATCTGCATTAAGGCAGGTTATCCATTCTCTCCATGCTCAGTGTCCATAAAATAAAAATGGGTTATTTCCTCAAACCCCAGAGGCTGTCAATTAAGCAGCAACTTTAATTTTTTATACCACTAAGGAAAAAAATCCTGCCAGTGAAACCATGATGTACTTTTCAGAGATGTGAAAATATGGGGAGAAAGCCCTGGCCGCGTGACTCATTTGGTTGGAGCATCATCTCGTACACCGAAAGGTTGGGGGTTCAAGCCCCAGTCAGGGCACATATAGGAGGCAAACCTAGGTTGCATGTTTGATCCCCAGTTGGGGCACGCATGGGGGGCAACCAGTCCATGTTTCTCTCTCTCCCTTCCTCTCTCTCTAAAATCAATACATGTTCATTTTTTTTTAAAGGGGCAAAAAAAAAGATTGGCCGTAGAATTGAGTCTAGGATTGGTTTTCAAATCAGTGAAATATGGTTGCCACTTCACAGGGTTCTCGTGACAGTGCCAGACATGCAGCGATTACTCAGTACACGTTGATGCCGGGAGTGTGGGTGCAGCGCTGTTTAGACAGAGAAGGAAACAGGCCCGGAGGCTGAAAGGACTAATGACTTGATGTGAGCAAAAGCCAAGGGGAAGGTGCTCTCTCTGCAGGTTTTGCAGATCTCAGACTGGCTGGCTCTCCTGACGAGGGAGACCTCCTCGTTGCCTGTAATTCCATGTTGCTACGGGGTTGCAAGTGTGTGTGCTTTTAGGTCTGAGACAACCCAGTGGTCATCCAAACCCCTGGGGAAGACGGGGCTCAGTTCCAGAGCGTGGCCTCTAATCTCGGCGAACCACCGAACTCTGATCTGTGCGCTCCCAGCCATTAGAGAGCCGTTTTGTAACTGCAAATGGTCAGGTTCAGACTGGAAGGCCGGGTGCTACCAAATTAAAGGCAGGGGAGCTGCCTGGAGAACCTGCCCCCGGCGTTTGTGGTGGAGGCGTCTCTATCTGCAGACAGACCTCGCTGGGAGGGGGCGGCCACGCCTGCGTCTCAGCAGACGCTAATTAGAGCCGTTGACTTGGTGGCCCCCTGATGACAGGTTGAAGTCAGGCCTGTGGTTCCAAGTTCTGAAACCACTCCTGGGAACAGCCTCGCCAAACTGCGGGTGGCACCCCCAGGACTCCGGAGGGCGTGGCCCTGCAGATCCTGACCCCTGGCTGCCCGTTCCTCACCTGTACTTCACCTGCTTGTCATACCCAGGTGTCTGTGGTTTCTCCCCCCTGAATCAGACACGGGTTACTGCTGTGCTTGGCTCATGGTCTCTTTGCAAACACCCCTTGGCCGTCATCGACTGATCCTTGCTTCCCGAGAAGGCCTTCCACGACCTTGTTCATCCTCTGTGTTCCCGTGATGCCCTGCCTTCTCTCTTTCATCACGTTTTCTAATACCGTTTTCTGTTTGGTGTGTCTTTGACCTCCTTGAAGAATGGGACCGCATCTCACTTATCCTTGCGTCTAATGGGCAGTAGGCTGTTTACAAAAGGGCACTGGAATGTGGGAAGGCAAAATGGCAAAAGGTAGTCCTCTGAGGGTCCTTGGAGGAGGAGGAAGAGGAAGACAGCCTTTGTATGGAGGTGAAGAATGGATCACACAGGCGGGGAACCCAGAAAGGGAAAGAATTCATAAATTGCTGCATTAAGGAGTGGGGGGGAAAGGGGACAGGGGCCAGTCCTACTCTTGACTTTGAGGGGGACATGGATCAGGCTGGTGGGTGATTTCGGGCTGACTGTGCCCACGTGAGCCTGGGTTTCTGGCCTTCTGAGTCCCCTGCCCTGCTCTCCAAGGCTTTGGGGAGGAGGTGACGGTCCAATAAGCACCGGACGTTGGGGGTTTCCCTTCCCTCCAAGGGACAAGTGTCCTTGGCTTTACTCATAGCTCTTTGTCAAGGCCGTTGTGGGAAGCCTCCTTGAGCAAAGGGCACCTGAGACTATGACTTTCTCAACAGACACGAGTGTTGTTCACTTAATATGAAATTTCACCAAGTGGTTTAAGGAAACACTCACAGCTCAGCGTGCTGATTCTGGAAGGGCATTTCTGGTGTGCCACAGGTGCAGCTGCTTGTCTGAAGAGAGCAGTGTACAGGTTAGCACAGGACATGTATTTCTGAGCCATCCAGGCAACTCCTGACACAGCGGCCCTGAGTGGGGGTGTGTGGGGGGCGTGGCCCTGCACCCAGGCTGTCATCAGGCTAAAGAAGAGCACTGCCCCCTGGATCAGAAGTGGCTCAGGGCCACATCTCTCCATCACTTGGACCCTTAGGGAGTTGCCCTTGATCTCTACCTACTGTACCTTCCTGCATAGCACTGAACGCTGGAGGCGGGGAAGGAAGTATTGATGCTTACAAATAAAAATGACCTGCTTCTCTCCATCTGTTTACCCCTCAGTATTTGTTACTATAACAACAGTTTTATTTGACTGTCTGTAGAAGATATTCTTAGCTGTGTGCCAGGATCACCTGAGAGCTCTTTGAAAAGCACGAGTGCCAGACCCTATATTCAGAGGGTCTGGGGCAGGGGCTGGCTTCTGAGTGCTTTAGAAAGGCTCTCTATCCCCAGGTCATTGTGATGGGCACTCTTGATTGAGAGCCACTGCATTAGGTGGAAAAGCTTCTTGATGACAGAGACTGAATTCCATGGTTTATTTTTTTTTGTTTTTTTTTAAAGATTTTATTTTTATTTATTTTTAGAGGGGAAGGGAGGGAGGCAGAGAGAGAGAGAAACAGCAATGTATGGTTGCCTCTCACATGGCCCTCACAGGGGACCTGGCCCGCAACCCAGGCATCTGCCCTGACCGGGAATCGAACCGGGACCGTCTGGTTCCCAGCCCGCGCTCAATCCACTGAGCTACACCAGCCAGGGCTGAATTCCGTGTTTCTTGCTGTCCCCTGCTATACCTGGCCTGTAGTACTTTTTATCATTCATCTAGAAATATTTATTGAACTCCGGTCCAGGGAGGCAGCCTTGCAACCCTCACCTGGGCTGAGAAGGCTCTGCCTTGTGGTCTGTCCCAGGGGTGTTCGCACCTGGGGCTCCGCAGGGACCCCGTTGCCTGACTGTCGGCCTGCCCAGTTTTCATATGTGGTGGCCACATGCATATGCCCAGCTGCCAGGTTCCTTCTGAATTAGCCTGAGACCATCAGAGCTGAAGTTTGCTCATTGCCTCGATTCTGTAATAATCAGCTAGTGCAGGCATGGACTGTTCTCAGATATCCATCTGTCTCCAGGATATTGAAGTTGTTTCTGGGTAGTGGGTTTTATGGGTGATGTTTTCCTAGGCTTTTTTTAAACTTTCCTGTGTTACTCTTCATTTTGAGAAAAGCTGATCATCTTTAATTTTTAAAACATAGATATGTTAGTGAGTTTTTCTTACTGAAACTCTTTGCTCCAAGGATGAAGCTTCTACGTGATAAACTTTCTAATGACCAAACTCATCCGCCCGCCCTCTGGCACCTGGCCTGGTTGCTTGGGCGCTGGGCCTGGGCTCTGCTCTTCACCCGTTCTCTCCCTGTCTGCCTTTGCCTCTGTAGATTGCAAATGGCCTCGGGATCCAGAGGTGACTACATTCAGAGGGTAGAATGTGTGATCTGAATTAATTGTGTGCGTGTACGTGCGCAAGTTCAACTCCTCCTTTGAGGCATCCTTTTGCCCTGGGTGAGAGGAGAACTCAGACACAAGCTTCTTAATGGGGCAGAACCAGAATATCACTGTGGGGAGAACCCAGGAGGAAGAGCTAAATGGAAGAGCTTGGGGATTTCCAGTACGGAGCCAGCACAAACCTGCACCACGCAGAAACTCAAAACCATTTGTATTGTATGCATTTAGTATATGCTTCATAGAAATATCGACTGCTTGGATTTCCTCACTCAGCCAGAGCCTCGTTTTTAGTTTTCGGTGGGAGGCATCTCAGCCCAGGAAGTGGGGGGCGGGGGGAGCTCTGGCCCAGGAAGTTCGTTTTATTCGGAGGAGGGGGGTGGTGAGCTGTGGGGGAGGCTTTGCCGATTTATTGCCTTGATCTTCCCCCCTTGCCCCGTCATTTGAGGATGTGTGTGTGCACTTCTTTCTAAAAAGCAAAATACACCTTCTAATTATAAACTTGTGTCATTGGTTTCTTGCCCCATCCTGTTGACTTTCTTTTGGTTAAAACGCTGCTCTGTTCTAGAGCTCATGTTTCTGTGGGACAACCTATTCCAAATCCCTCAAACGATTGTTTGTGCTTTTTTTGAAACCTAACTCTAGGCTGGTATGTGCCTTCTCACCCACAGCTGAGCTCAGAGCCAGAGCAGGGCTTTTCAGAATTTTGCTCTGGAATGCACATGTGTAGACCGCTTTGAAGTCCATGGATGTCGTTGGGAACAGCTCTATGGTGTTGAGAGCTACCTGGTGAGAGTGGCCACCCCACCTACCACACATTTTGGAGGAGTGGGGGGTGGTACCTTTGCTATGTGAAAATAGACTGTTTCTAATATTCGGTGGCTTTCGTTATTCAAGTTCCGTGAGAGATGGATCACAAGGTGCAGTTTGAACAGTTAAGAGTCAGAGTCAGGAGGGAGGTGTACCCATGTACCTGCTATGTCCATTTAGTCTCATTTCATATGGAGTCTCATTTAATTCCATGTTATGGGCAGCTCCCCCTGCCTGAAGTTGATTTAGTTGTTCTTTACATAAATACTCACTCCTTTCTTCAGTGTCTTCACTGCACTTTTGTACATTCTGCTTCTTCTGTATAAACATATTTCATTAATTCCTCGGAATTATGGGTTCTCATTCATCCATCCATCTACTTTCTGTTCACTCAGCAGGCGTTTGAGTGCCAGTCATGTGCCAGGCGCTGTGCTAGATGCTACTGATGGGAAGATGTGTGAGTCACTGTCCCTTCCTTCAGGGACTTGGTCTAGAAGGACATACCCCTGGGAAAATGTGATGGGGGCTGGGAGAGGCATCTGGAAAGAGGGCGGAGGGGACCCCCAGCTGGGAGCGGAGTGGCCCAGGTGTTACCCCATCACGGTGCTTAGGGAGAGGACCCAGTAGGTGACCAGGTACTTTTACATGGTCCCCTTTGATGCTATGACAATTGTGCCTTGTTTGTTTTCCCCAAGAATTTCTCTGAACTTTAAACTTTAACCAATGGGAACAGTATAGTGTAAGTGACTGGTTCTCTGCTAATGGAGTCAGATCATAATCCTCAGCCTGTGAGCTCCTGAGAAATGAGCTGAGCAGCCCATGTGATTTTTAGGAAGCTTTTCTGGAATAAGCCTGGAGTGGTGATCCCTGTGTTGTGATCCATTTGTTATGACCCAAGTTGTTTGCTTTATCTAAAGGGGAACCTTCCCGATCTCACCAGAGAAAGGCACACCGTGTACACGAGAATCCTTGAGATGTGAGTCACTGCAATGGGTCAGGAGTCAAGGGGGAAACATAATAAAGTGTAGGTCTGAGACCCAGAGCCTGAGCTCTTAAGTCAGTGTGGTAGTTGATACCATTGGGTATTATTTATTTAAAGTTACCCTACTATCAAAACAACTGTTCTGAACAGGGCAGAAATTTTTAGGACAGATTGTCTATTTTATCTCCGATCAGCTATGATTGTAGTTACATTGGGTTCTTACCTAGTTCTTGTAAAATTGTTTATTATTATTTAATTATTTAATAATTATTAAATTGGTAGATTATTAACATCATATATGACAAAGTTAAAAATAGCTGGGACTTGTTCAGATTTATTTAAAATAAGGCAAAGATGGTATCTTAGTTTTAGCTGCTGTGACAAAAATGCCATAGAGTGGGCAACCCAAACAACAGAAACTTACGTCTCACCATTCTGGGGCCTGGGAAGTCCAAGATCAAGGTGCTGTTCAGCTCGGTTCCTTGTGAACGCTGTGTTCCTGATTGGCAGGTGGCTGGCTCCCTTTTTGCTCTGTCCTTACATTCTGGAGAGTGATGATATCGCTCAGTGTGTCTTCTAAGATGGGCACTAATCCCATCTGCAAGGGTTCCACCCTCGTGACCTAATTACCCCACCTCCAAATACCATCACATTGGGGGTTGGGGCATCAATATATGAATTTTGGGAGAACACAGTCCATAGCAGATAGAAAGGGGCTTTATTTCATAAGGCTTTCAATTTGACAACTCCATATGGGTCAACAGTGAGATTACCAGGTAGGTCCTAACCCACCTATGGGGTGGGTATAGGAGCTGAGGGTCTCATGCTTTGTGTAGGGAGGTAGGTACCTTGGGGACTCGTGTGTCATCAGAAGACTCCTGTCTCCTAGTTAAATCTGGGCTGGAAGGAGCTGTGTGTACCTGCCTTGTCCATAATGTATGTGCAGTGGGCGTGAGGCTTACCTGGGAACCCTCGTCGGCCGAGTGGCTGCCGAGTTTTCGTGTCTTTGAGCTCCGTTTTTGCTCAGCGCGGTGGGAACGAGCCTTTCCTCATACCCAGTCCATCTGTGACCCTATGACTGTTCTCTTTTGTTATTGTTGATAAGCTAACTCTGCCCTTAATGACGTGTTGAAAAGAAGGAAAAGCATCTTCTGTTCTAATTTTTATGGCTTTGTTTTTAAAACTTTTTAGTGTGGAAAAGCTGAAACACGCATATAAAAAAGACAGAATACTCTACTAAACCCCCGTCAGCCATTACCATCAGCTCTCTGCTGTTCTTATTTTCAGATGTGCATGCCCCTCCTTTTCTTCACTCCAGTATCTTCCCGCAAAATGCAGGCATTACCGTCTACATTTACCCAGGAACCACTAACAGATTAGGCCTTAAAAAAAACCCTGTAACCACAATACTGTTATCACTTCCACCAAAGTTAACAGTAATTTCTTAACATCATTAGTTCAAATTCAGTTTTCCCCAATTGACGCAAATGCCTTTTACGTTAGCTTGTTTGAATCAAAATATAAAATGCTATCAACTGTATTTGGTTGTTAACATGGGCTTAAGTCTCTTTCAATCTAATCTAACCTATAACATCCCATTTATTTAAATGCCATTTACTTGGTGGGGAACTGGCTATTTCCTTCACTCCTGCTTTTGCCCACATTTCCCCTTTGACTGTGTTCCCTCTGGTTTCTTTCTCATGCTTCAAAACCCAGCTGAGATGCGAATCTTTCCTCAAAGTCGTCCAGCCACCCCCGCTTCCCCAGTCCTAGTCTGTCCCTTGGGTTTTATTGGTCCTGTTGCATTTTATTTGTATCATTGTCATAGCACCTGCCACTCTCAAAATGTATGATGAGTGGTTGTAGGAGTCTCTCTGTCCCTCTCACAACCCAGTGGTAAATTCTAGAAAGGCAGAAAGCTCTATTCTTCATCTTTGACTTTTGCAAAGCACGGCCGTGCTCTAGTATGTGGTGTAACAATGAATGTTTGTGGAATCTCACGGACTCTGATTGCTCTCCCGTGTCGAGGCCCCTCCCAGTTCTGCTGAGATGAGGAAGGTGGCACCCGACTGTATCCTCTCGGGAATCCCACGGACCTTCGGGTCCAGCTACGGGACGTCAAAAGCCTAGGATGCCCAGAAATGCCGTGCTCTCTGTCCAGTTGGCTGTTGCCACAGAGTTGGCATCTAACTTTGTCTTTTGCAATCATTTGCAGTGACTTTGGAACAAACATTTCCCTAGAAGGGGTCATTGGGCCCCGTTTGTATGCTGGGCAGGGCTCTGCTGACTCTCCGGGGGGTGGGGGGGGCGTCCGAGGGTGGGCTGAGCTCTGTTGACAGTTAGAGCCTCGGAGCGACCTCAGTCCTCACACCTCTGCCATGGTCCCCTCCCTTTCCAGTCCCTGTCCTGCCCCGCCGTTGGGGGGCAGCCCCAGCAGAAAAGGGAGGCTGCAGGAGCACTTCACCCAGGACGGGGTTTTAGACGGAGTCCTAAAGTTGAGCTTTACACCTTGTTGTTAGACTAGCAGAAGTTTTAGCATCGGGAAGCTGGGGCCCAACACCCTGTTCTATGACTTTCTAACATTGTGGCCTTGAGCACATTTCTAAAGCTTTTTGGGGCCTTAGGTTGTTCTTGTCTAAAATAGACATGATGCTTCATAGGGTTGATGGGAAGTGTGCAGAAAACTGTCAAGGGCTGTTCTCACAGTGGCTGATGGACACATCTCTTTATGCTCCCCACAGAACAGTCGTATGAACTTTGCACCCCTTTTATTAGGAAGGCAACTGAGACCTAGAAAGACACCCAGCTGGCCAAGGTCACCTTGCTCATAGTGACTGAGCTGGGTTTTCGGGTAAAGGTTCTTGACCTCTGGTGTATTTGGCATCAAAGAATATACATATATCATGTGGTTTAATGTGAACCTTTGAGTTTTATACTTTATGAAACTCGGGCATTTCTTAAAATTCCCCAGGGTTTTGATATGTCATTTCTTCTGATCCTTGGGGAAGGATGAAGAACTTCTCAGCTACATGATTCATCCCTGTGCCCTCTGCTTGCAGATGGTACTATTATCTCCGTGCGAGGTGGTGGAGACCGAGAGAGTGGGCGGGAGCGTTTGCTTGCCGTTCCTCTCAAAACAGTGAATCTTTTCTTTGCTAATGGCACCTTTCTTTAAAATGAAAGCTGGGTGGGGGAGGAGGGTCAAACGTTTACAAATAGGTTAGTAATTCATTTGGTAGGTCATTGCCTATGGGCCTCATTACCCTCATGTGGGGTAAGATATTTCCAGAACCATCCACCCAGCAGTGGGAGCTCTGGGATGTAAATGACCCCAGACATGCCGCAGGGCCTGAGAGCCCATGATAAGAAAGATGCCCTTCCCTGCTGCCAAGTCATCAGCTGCCTCCTGATGGGCACTCAGGACCACGAGTTAAGATTTTCTAAGTTTTCAACATTCTTTGAGTGCAGGTGGCTGCTAGTGGCCCTGTGGGTGGTAGACCGCCGCAGCATCCTCACTGAAAGTCATGCATCCTCCCATTTCCTAAAAGGGGTACTTTTATGCAAAGTAAATATTAAAAAAGCCTGTTTGTTTGTTTTTTAAAGATAGCACAGGTATACTTTTCCCTGATGTTCGACCAACATAGTTGGAACGACTGAGAACTGACAAAAAATACAGTGTTTGGAGCATTATGAGATGGTAGACGAAGCCACGCGCTGTACTAGGCTCACCTGTGAGCTGATGCCTTCCTGGGCCAGCTCAGACCAGCTGTCATTCCACAGAGGACTGTGGGCTGCCCTGCTGGTGGCGCGGAGCTGACCTTGGCCTTCCTGTGGGACCCACCGTTCTGAGTCCCTTCCCCACCAGCTGTCCCCGCCTCCTCCTGCATGTGTCCCCCACCCCCAGACATTCCAGCCCCGTGTGTCTGGGCAGAGAACCGAGTATGTTTTGGGCTTAAATCAATCAAATCCTTTCGACAGTTACCCCGAAACGGACAGCTCACTCAGAATACGGGTGATCAGGTTGAGGCGAGCGTGCGCTGCAGTCAGTGCTTAGAGGCACCTTTGATGGCAGTTATTACGGGTGACTCTCCGTTTGTGAAAGAGATAGCGGTTGACTGTGCTCAGGCCTGTCACCGGAGGTGGGTGTGTCTGAAAGGCCTTCAGGGTAGAGAAATAACCTCGCATTTTGTACTTCGCTCCCAATTAACCGGCGTGCTCTGGTGTACCTGGGATTACCCTCCTCTTTGTTTTCTTGTGCTGCTCCTTACATCCCAGTTAAGGATGGGAAGGGGAACTGAATGATTAACAAAACATTTTAATTTAAAAAAAATAAATGTATTGGGGTGACATTGGGTAATAAAATTATATAGCTTTCAAGTGCACAATTCTACAATACATCATCTGTGTGCCCACCTCCCAAAGTCAAGTCTCCTTCTACAGGGGAGCGGGTGGGGGGCTAGGGGGCAAAGGGGGTCAAATATATGGTGATGGAAAATGTTTTAATTTTTTAAAATCTTAAGTCTTTGAAATTCAATGTGTATTTTCCCAGGATTGGACTGAATTGGTGAGACTGTGTTGAATTTTCTGGATCTCAGAAATTTGGAACTCATTAGGTGGAAGCAGAGTTGCGCTGCTCTCTAAAACAGTTTGGATCTTAAATTATGCATCGACTACAGACAGTGGTAACCAAATACAACAGATATATGGGGGTGTGTGTGTGTGATACTCAATATTTGAAGAACCCTTGACTGCACAAGTAGATTTTAGGCCTCTTTCTCCTATCGCTACTTATCTGTGTGACTTTGGATTATTCGCATAAGTTTTCTGCATCTTAGTCTTCTTATCTGTCCAGCTGGACCATGAAATCTCTGAAATCCCTTCCTTTTTTTTTAGTGAATTAACCGGGAAACCCTGGGTCTTCTCCTTATACCCTGTGACTCTCAGCCATGGCAGCCTTTGCCGGCCGATCCACTGACGTGTTGGAAGGAGCTCACTCCTGTGCTGGTGAATGCCAGCCTTTAGGGGCACAGAACCCCTGGCCCGTGCTGCAGTCACCGGCCACGTGTGGCTGTTCAAATTCCAGTCACTCAAAATGTGACTGAGCTGACTTGGAATGGATTTATGCACATTGGATTTCAAAGGCTTAATTTTTTAAAAATTAAAATATTTTTAAAATAATTTTTATGTTGATTTTACGTAGAAATGACAACACTGCGTATATTGGGTTAAATAAAGTAGATTATTAATATTATTTTATCCTGTTTCTTTTTAGGTTAATGTGGTCCCTAGAAATTTAAAAATTACTCATGTGGCTCGCACTGTATTTCTCTTGGACATTGCTAATGTATAGAAGAAATACCTGTTCTGGCCAGGAAATGGGAATCGATGTTCTCTAGGTCCTAATTATGAAGGAGTTTGTGATTCTGAGTGGATGGGGTGGGAGGAAGAGGAGAAGGGAACCCCTGAGGCGGTTGAAATGGGTGCAGCTGGTCAGGAAAGGGCTCCAAGGGGGGTGACTTCCAAACTGCATTTTGATGTTGAGGAGTGGAAATCCTTTGAGGAACAGAACATGGACAGAATCGGAATCTCTGACAGACGGTGGCCCATGCCTGCCCCCTAAGAAAGGAGTCCTGGAAGACAACCACCAAGAAGCTCTCCCTCAAAGACAGAGTGGAAGACAGCAGCTCTGAGATGGTTTCAAAAGGGTGCAGCCGGCAAACAGGAAGTCACTAAGTCCCCTAATCCGGGATCAGGGTGACCCATGCTCTGCCTGCTCCTGTCACGAAACCCCTCGGGTGATTTAGCAAGTTCTTCCTGAGCGAGGGCGTTTTTTTTCCTGCTGGGTGTCAGCTGAGACAGTGGAGACTTATGTCCCAGAACAGTTGAAATAACTGCTTTTCTTGTGAAAGCTTTCCCATTGTTCTTTATCTGGCCTGTGGTTTCAGGGAAGGGCCCTTCTGCAGTCAGAAATCGTCAGCAGCCTTTATGTAGAGGGCAGAAGGCGAAAGAGACGCTTATTCTGTAACATGCTCCCAGTGGTGGCCATCCGTGGCACAGAGTGGCCGCGGGGACTGTTTGGTAGCCGGAGGCAGGTCGAGCCGCTCGATAGAATGTGTGCTATGTGTAATGCATAACAGCAAAATGCGTATGAGAGAAATGCTCTTCACAGGGGCATGTCACACTCGAGTTCTCATTTTAGACGCCCACGTGTGGCGTGCTGGCGCTCTCCACTTACTTTGTGGCATGTTATCAGCTTAAGCCAGACGTGCTTTTGAAAAAGCCTCTTGTTGCTGGGTGCTTTCAGACTGACATCCTAGGAGGTGGCCTTTCTCAGGTTATAGTTTTAAAAATTGCTGTGTGCATGTTTGGGGAGTGACTGTGCCAATGGGGAGCAAAAAGTGGTCCAAAGATCTGGCTTTAAGTCAGGCAGACTCAAGCTGGCGAATAATAGCAGCCGGCGTATATGAGCGCACTTTGTGCAAACACTTTTTTAAGTACTTTACACGTATTATATCATTTAGGCCTCACAACAGCCCTGTGTGGTAGGTTACTGTTATTTCCATTTCACAGATGGATGAACTTGGGCAGAGAAGGGTAAATTGACATCCCCAAGGTCAATGGCTAGTGGGTGGAGGAGTCGGAATTTGGATGCAGGCCCTAAACAGTTGTTGACTGAGCGCCCGTATTAACCACCGAGCACATGCTGGGCCCTGGGGATGGATGTGGAGTGGTCGCTAAGTCCGATAGCTGTGACCTTCCCACCAGGCCGCACCTCCTTTCCGAACCTCAGTTCCCCCAACTGTAAAACTGACAACCAAACCCTGCCCTGCCCACCTCATGGGATTTTTTTTTCAGGATCAGTTGCCCTAGGGCAGGGAAGTGCTGCGTTAATGTCCAGGGGAAGCTTGGGGTGACCGAAGGCTGTGTGTGGTTGTGGTTTGCAAACATCAGAGAAGACGAGGAGGTGGAAATGGGAGTCAATATAGGGGGTGAAGAGACATGGCCATGCCTGGCCTAGGACATTGTCAGGATCCAGTCATGTCCAGCACCTGCCCTGCACCATGTTTTGATGGTCTGGTTCCTTGTCATTGCTCGGTGCTCTGGCTGGAGTCTCCCCGCCGTCAGCATGAAGCAACAGGAGTGTAAGTTTCCCAGCCCTTTAAACATAGTCTCTGTATAGCTCTGGCTGGTCCGTGGCGTGGTTTGGCCACTTGCTATCTGTTAGTGAGGTTAAGTGAGCAGCGTTCGAAGTCATACTCTGGGTGGCTAATCCTGGGTCTTTTCCAAATCCAGGAGGTGGCCTTAAATTCGGTATTGAAAGATTGCATCCTGAAAGAGCTCACAGTATTTTTTCTAGGCTCAAGAACATATAATCCTGAGCCTTAACTTTCTGCGACTCAGAGGTAGAGCATTGCATTTTCTTTGGATTACAGTGCTGGGATTCTTTCGAGATGATTCCTTTTAGTACTACATTCTTACTCGGGTAACCACAGCTGGTGAAGGGTAGGTGGGGATCATTAGCATGAATGGGGCATGTTGAGGAATACCAGGCTCGGTTCTAGGGGGTTTTGAATATGCCTTCGTGTCCGATGCCCGCGGCAGCCTTGTGACACGGGTGTGGATGCCCCCGTTGTGTGGCCGGGGGAGCGGAGGCCTGCCAGGCCCGTGCTGTTGTCAGGAAAGCTAGTGAGAAGCACAGCCCCGTCTCGGAGGCCCTGTCCCCTCCGTCCATTGTATCCCACGAAACCATTGTTCATGTTACGGGCTGCTTCCTGCTGATAATGTTATGGACTCCTAGAGGTTTACATGCTTTGTGCGGTTTACAGGGCACACGTTTTCTGTAGAGGCCACAGAGTAAATATTTGAGACTTCGAGAGCCATGGTGTCTTCGTTGCACCTGCTCTCTTCCGCCGTTGTGAAGAGGAAGCAGCCTAGGAAGGGTGGGCTTGGCTGTGTTCCAATAAAACTGTATTTACAGTAGGTTTCAGTATATAGGACCTTAAGCCTTGACTCTGTCCTATTATCAAATGTGTGACTGTGTAGTCATGTTTCAGAAAACTTGTTGGAATTGCCTCATTTTTACAGCTGATCAGCTGAATAGTATGAAGAAGTGAACAATTGTTTATCTCTTAGTACTTTTGAAATCAGGTAATACATGATAATGGGGATAGGAGGGGATGGGGATTCAGCACTTCCCGCCCCATACACACCTTTCTTTGTATATTAGAACCTGCTTATGGAGAATAGAAGCTGGTAAACACAGAAACTCTGGTATCTAATAAAGGCCAAACAAACCCTGTTACACAAAGACCCCAGATCTAGATGTATCCAAACAGAAATTACATAGCATATACGTAAAACATAAATAGTATGAAAATGTCGATATCGTTTGAGGCAGTTCTTGAAAATGTACATAAATTCCTTTTATTTAAAGAAGGTATGTGTCATGGTACAGATTTTTAAAAACATGTTGAAAATAGTTATTAGCTATAATCCAGTAAGTAGGTTATAAAACTTGTGGTGTCTCCTTAACACTAGGTCTTAGCAATGTTTTTTTCTCGCTCTGCCAACTTTACTGATCAAAGACCCTCCTCCCCACCCCCCTTTAATTTTCTTTTCGGTCATTACATAGAGTAGAAGTGTGATAGCCGCTCCCTTGGGCTGAGGAGTCCCTGGACAGGACACACCGAGTCTGTTACGTGTCTTTAGTTCTCACAACAGCCGACGGAAATGGGCTGCACTGTGACCCGTTTCACTGGCAAGCCAACCGAGGCCATGCACTGTGTTCATGTTCTCCTGAAACAGCACGAGGAAAGTGAGTCTGTGTTAAGAGACTCACATTTCCACACTGGGCGAGTTAGTGCTTCTGTTAGGAGCTGAGGATATGCCTGGAGGGCTAATAGTTCCAAGCTGAGCCAGGCCCCTGGGGGGAGATGGGACTCAGCTTGAAGCATCTGCGGAGGCCTAGCTGACCTGGGGCTCAACTTTCAAATGGAGATGTTTTACTTCCCAGAGTCCAGTGTCCCCCACGCCCCCCAGGTTTTCTTAGCACTTAGCGCTTTTGTAAACAGCAACAAAAAAAAACCCCTACAGGGTAAGTGAAAGCTTATCTGCCGTGATTGATTCATTTTAAAAAATCAGAAGATGTGCTGAACTCAGGGCTTCAGTTTCTGCCCAGATCAGCTCCTGTCACTGCCCCTGTTGAAAGCGGGAGTGTCCCCACCTTCTTCATTGCGGCGTTTCAGCGTCTTTCCAGGTAACTGTGTTTTATGAAATGCTAAGTACTTGAAACCAAACCATGGGATTGCCTTTCTGGAACTATTTCCCGTTTAACTTTTTGAGACTTGATATTTATTGAAAACTAAATGTAAGTCACCTACCTGTTTTGCTGGATTTAGCTAGCTACCCATTCCTCTGCCCCTTGTGGGGGGCGGGGCACTCATGCTAACTAGTCTCGTTCTCAGTGGGGACAGTTGGAAGGAAGAGGGAAGAAAAAAGAGTGATCCACCAATGAGGGAGTGCTTCTGTTTAACATTCGGGTCCAGTACTTTCTTCTGTGTCTTCTGCTTCTCTTTTTTCCTTTTATCCCGACTTTATTCTTCCCACGCTTGTTGGTAAAATCAGAATTCAGTCATCCCTGCGTAGGGAAAACTCTGATTCAGGATACAGCTTTTTGATTTACTCATTTGGTCCATTTGGGCCAAGCAATCACTAAACCGAAGTGGGTTTAGAGTTCTGCCATCACACTGGTTGTTCATCTGTCCATCCATCTGTCTATCCATCCATCTCCAGGGCTTCCCACTGGGACGAGTGTTGCCGGGCATTGTGGGAGGAAGGTAAGGAACTCAGGTTCATTGAGCAGTTGTCTTCGGAGGCTGGGGCTGAGTGCTTTCTGTATATCCTTAGTGAATTTTTGCAGCAGCTGCATAAGGCACACGGTTTTAACCATTTGTTACCGGAATTGAAGTGCAGAGAGACCTAGAACTTGCTAAGGCCGTGGTTACCCTAACTCCTCTTTGTTGGGTCTCACCTTTGATCCTCCTCCCACACTGCTCCTCTTTCTGATGGAAACACTGAGTTTTCCCCCAAGGTGCTTACAGGCGTGTGTGACAGAAGCTCTCCTAACTCACCCCCCACCCCACGCCTGCTGGCCAGAGGGACTGTGGCTCTCTGTCCCCCATCGGGGGCAGGGGACTGTTCTCCAGCCTGCCCCTCCCTCTTCTGCTTCGTCCAGATGAGTGCTGTACTTACCGATCAGTTGTTCCTTTTTTCTCCAGAACTACTTTTTTGCAACAGGGGACGTTTGGCTATGAAGAGATAAGTTGTTTTTTTGAAAAGTACATTAAGTGTTTTGGAAAGACTTGAAAAACAGAGCATTAAAAAATCCCCGTAGTTTTACGTGTGGTTGAGGCGCATCAGAATAAACAAAGAAGGGCTGGTGGTTAAACTCTAGGAGGATTCTTCTCTTCGCACGTGGTGAAACTCTCCTTGGAGGAACCTGAAATTGGACATTGTGGGGTGCGGTTTTTGCTAGAAAGACTACGGAACTCCAGTCAGCAGATCCATACTCCAAAAAGGCCTTGGCTCTTCATCCTAAGATTGAGGAGTGAATGTTTGAAGTGAAAGTAAATTGGTTTATGTGTGTTTGTATACTTTCTGAGTCCTCTCCTGCTCGGGCTTCTTAAAATAAACAACCCTCACACAGGACAGGATAGTCTTTCTCGTGAACCAGAGTGACCGTATTTCATAGTCTCACTTCCTGCTGCTTGGTGGGGGCGGGGGGGGTGATAGAACAGTGTGTGGGCTGGGAGGGGGGCTGTCAAGAGATGGGGGTTCTTACTCCAGCTTGACCCAGCTATCAGCTGTGAGCCCCAAGGGAAACCACTCAGTTTCCTCATCTGTAAGTCAGGATGAACAGCTCCTATGCGGCACTACAGCAGGGGAGAGTCCAGCTGGTAAACAACGTCCGTCTCGCCTAGTCGATGCTCATTAAATGTCATCTGCATGTGCTAGGCTCATTATATTGGTCTGTCTTTATAATGCTTATCTGATTTACTCTTATGATTATTAGTCATTGGGGCAAGAAGTTTAGTAAAACTCTTTATTAGATGAGGCTTTCCAGTACCCAAGTCTATGAACACTTAGACCGTAACAGTCTCAACATGATATAGAAAAGAAATCTAAGGAGGCTAATGCTAACGGGAGGGTGGTCTGTGTAATAGTAGGTGTGTGCTTTTACAGCCTAATAGTAGGTGAGGGGCCGTTTATGCTCTTCTGTTGTGAGAAGTTCCTACCTTCATTAAAGCGGGTGTCCCAGGACTTGCCCACACCTTCTTAACTAGCTCGTTACTACAATATACATGCGTTTGGAAACTGGAAGTCCTTTTTTTGTTGTTGTTGTGACAATGCATAGCTCCTACTTGCCAGTTTAGCCTTTTGATGAATTCAAACTCACCTTCTACCACTTCTACCATTAACGACAATTCTTTACTTCATGGAGATTGTTTCTGTATTTCCAAAATGATTTTATCATGTTTGCTTTTGTAACATTATGGCAATAATTACTAGTGATTAACAAAAGCATCCTCCTCTGCTACCCATTCTTTTGTGGCCTCAGGGTCCTTATCACCCTCCTGGGTCCTGACCAAAGTAGGAGGAGATAGGTATGTCTGTGGCGGGTATTAATTTTAAACTCTTAGGTTATTAAAAAGGAAGCTTTTCAGGGATCTTCATGCTTGAGTGGTGGTAATTAGCTCTGTGGCCCTGTCTCTCCTCCTGGAGCTCTGGGGACATGGGCCTGCTCGGCAGACATGAGGGGAGCAGGTGCCTGCTTATCCCAGCACAGACCCCGCGGTCTCCTGACTGTGTCCTGGAGGGCACGCACGGATCTCTGCCCAGGAAGGAACTTTCGGAGTGGAATGTCCGAGTGTGATCCTCTTTCCTGTTTCAGACGAGACTCTTCTCATTCCAAGCTTATTTTTGGATGATGTGGGCTTCCTTTGATGCCCACTCTGCAGCATGACTGAATTCTAAGTGGGGCCAGCCTGGGGTAGTGGGTTTGACCACAGACACTTGTGTGTGATACCTTTTCATCTGTATCTTCTCCATTGGTTGAAGAGAAAGACCTGAAAAGTTGGGAAGCAGTGTGCAAGCGTTAAACCTTTTGTAGTCATCATGAAATTTGAAATATCCTTGCATCCTTCTGATGAGTTAAAAGAATTTGGATTAACATCTTTATTAGATTTATTGTCAAAGGCTCCATTCTCTGACTTCAAGGGTAATGCCATAAAGTCAGTATCTTCTGCCCTAAAAAGATAGAGGAATCACAGAATTTTATGAGACAGAAGAGACCACGGAGGAAAAGATTCTCAGGTGATTCTTACTATGTACAGTAAAATTTGGGATGTACTATCCTGTTCCCAACTGGAATTGATCTACTTCCTGTAAACTCCCAAAGCAATTTCACCATAATTCAGCTAACTTGTGTCTAAGTCTTCTCTGTGAGAGTGGACTTTGAGGGCAAGTTCAGACTGACTGGCTTTGTGTTCTCGTAGCAGCTGGCACACCTGGGTGCAGCAGACGTTTGGATGAAACCAGCAAATGGGCAAGGGCGTACATCTGAAGTGTAGCCGTGAAACCAGCTGCTTCACTGTTAGGGCAGGTCACCCCTTCGCGGAAAGGCCCCATCAGAAGGATGTTGCTTTGAGTGAAGACTCTCAAGTGTGGTTATGTGTATGCTGATAAAAGGCAGCGTGGAGCATTCTGCTCCTTCTCTCTTCTCTTCTGTTTGCTTTCCGTTAAAACCAGACCAGACAGCAGCCATCACCAGCCGACACCAGGTCTCCTATCCCTGGGCTACACAGAAGACGGGGAGGGGACAGTGATGGGAGCCTCCGCTTTTCAGCCCCCTACTCTTGGAGGGCTGGGGGTTTTATTCTCTAAGCCGTAGAGGGGGGTCGCAGTGGGCTCGGACCTGCTCTCGCGGTTGGCTAAGGCAGTGATCCCGATGGGGTGAACTGTGGAGAGACAGAAGCTGGCAGAGCTGAGGGCTTTCACGATAAGAACCTGAATGGAGGCTGTGGGAACAGAGTGGACAGTGTGGGGCTGGAGACATCTTAGGTCAGTTGTAAACCTGGGGGTGAGGGAGGGACAGGAAACTGCTGAGCGGGCCTCGCGGCCCGGTGCGGGGTGAGGCACAGGGCAGGCAGGGCTGCGGGAGGCCAGTGGCGGCCTGGCCAGGACACGGTCTGACCTTCGCAGAGGTGCCGGGCCCCCGGTGTGCAGACCCTGCCTTGATGTCACATGTGTCCGAAATCTCCCACCCGTTGTGAAATCCGTGTGCTGTTTGCTCCCTGGGGACGGAAAGTACATTTTGTATCGCCGGGGAGGTTCTTGGGTCAAGGTAGTGACTTTTGGTCTGTGCTGTCCTCGGGCACCTTCCACCCTGGGAGCCTGCCCGGAGTCAGAGTCCAGAGGAACTGGCGTGTCCTTGTCCCGGCTTCCTTGTCTGTGACTTCAGCACCTAGAGTGTGTGAGGTGCCTTAGGCTCAAGGGCGAAGGCGTGGGTGCTGGCTGGTGAATGTTTAAGTGCCTCCGTTAGTCGTTATTTTCCTTTTGTTACACATGGGAGTCTTTGGCTCTGAGTGTGGTTGGCGGCTTTATGTTGGTGATGATGCGCTGTTAAATTGTGTATTTGAGAACACGCTGGTGGGCGGCGTGCATTGCAACACACCCAGCAGGTTCTGGAGCGCCGGGCCGGAGGCCTCCAGAATTGGTGACAGGAAGGAGAGGCGGGACCTGAGATTTGCGTTCTAGCTTTAAACGTTGACGGTAGCAGAGCCAACTGTCAATCTCTCCTTCTTTCTTTTCCTCCTTCCCTTCTTTCTTTACCAGCTTTTATGATAAATGCTTCATGTATTTTATTTTGTTTACTTCTTAAAACTACCCTGTCCATAAGTACCACTTTACAGATGAGAGTATTCAGACCTATTGGGCTTCGCCACTTGCTCCAGGTTACGTAGCAAGTAAGAACTAGATTTTTGTGACTCCCAAACCTGTGCGGCAGACCAGTCTTCATCAAACTTGAACTTTAAGCTGTCTGTGACTCACCCAGGGTTGTACTGAAATGCAGGAGGCCTGGAGGGGCACCCCCGGCTCTTGCTGCCGCTCGGTGGGCCCCACTGGGTAGCAGGCGTCCACCGCCCCCCCCCCCCCGGCCGGTACATGGCTTCCTTTCTTTGAATCTCCCTTCCAGGGTTTGTAAACCAAGAACAGCACTTAACTGTTTGCCCCTGCCTTCCTTAGAGTGCTGTGGGACTTGAAATCATATGTGTGAAATCTTTGCAAATCAAAATAATGAAAAATACCAGTGGCCTCTCTTGTCTTCTTTTTCTCCCAGACCTTCCTCCTCCTCCTTCTCCTCTTTCAGTTGTTCCCCTCTGTTCCGGCTCCAGCCCCATGTCACCTTTATCCGTGTGTCGGGATGGCCATCTCTGTCACGTGGGCCCTCGCGTCTGTCGAGGGCTTTGTGGATGGATGACCTGCCTACAGCTTCGGATGGAGTTTGAATGGGGTCTTGGGGTCCACAGCCTCTTGGGGCCACGGAGGTAAAGAGCTCACCTTTGCAGGTGGTCTCTTCTGTGGCCATCATTCCCGATGTTTATTAAAGGTGTTTGATGTCGCAGTTTTACGCAGGTAAAGGAGGAATCGTATTCCTTGGAGTTGATGAGGTATTTCAAGCAAGCCTCAGACAGGAGTCCACGAGCAGGCGCCGAAGCAGCGAGTGTGGCCTCCCCACGCCCGTCCTCCTCACCCGGTCAGTTCTTTGAAGGGCAAGTTCACACCCGCAGGGCAGGAGGCTCTGTTTCAGAAGGCAGATGTGTGTGATGTGTTTTAAAAGATTACAGATAAAAATGATGACGATGAGAACCAGGACTGCTCAGAAGGGAGCGTTTTAGTTTCTTGGATCATTTGCTTAGGGAGACCCCTCATTTTTCCAGGGTGTAGGGGAGGCCTTGCTGCGTGGTGTCTGAGAGAAAGGACCCTCTCATCAAGCGGGCTGAGGTGAGGGCTGTGTCCCCCTGTACTGGGACGGAGCCAGGGCCGGAGGCCACATGTTAGAAGCACTCGGCTGTCTGAGCCACCGGCAATGCGTGGCCTTCTCTCAAGGTCTTTTTAAGGAGGGGCTTACGCAAAATGCTGCTGGATCTTGGGCGTCAGAACCAGGATCCCTTAGAGCTACGTACCCAGGTCTATCTCCCTGAGTCTCAGTGTCCTTGTCTGTAAAATGGGGGTGACGACAGGGTTACTGGAAGAATTACAATGAATTAACATGCGTACAGAGCACAGCCCTGGGCCTGGCTCGTGAATGCTCAGTAAGTGGGCTCTCATCACCAGCTCATTGCCCGCCTTGCCCCAGGGCCTTCTTGGGGAATAACATTTTCCTGTGGACGGCCTAGGATTCCATGGAACCTCTCCATGTAACTGTCCGGTGTGCCGTGGTACAGTGATGCTTAAGGGACGGACTTTGGGGCCAGACACCGTGTGGGAGTGAATCCTAGATTCACCTGCCTGTGGCAGATCTCTCCATCTTTCCAGTGGGAGGAGGTGGGTAACGAGACTTGACTGCTATTGCTGAGAGAATTAAGTGAAATTATATAAAGTGCTTCTCACAGTTTCTTGCCCATCGTAGACGTTCAGTCAATGGAAGCCCTTAGCTGGCAAAATTCCCATGACTTGGATTTTCTGTATAGCGCTCTCACCAATGGGGAGCGAACCCCCTTGGGGTTGGTTCCATGGACTTCGGTATCCCGCATCCCTTGTCGCACAGGACAGTGGACTTGAAGGGGAGCGAGCCGTGGCTTTTCCGGGTTCTGCCACCCATCTCTTCCTGCCCTTTCCCAGAGCCCCCGTCGTGGTGGCCTTGGGGGGACAGAGGTGGAGGCTCCTGCTGGGCTCAGCAGCAGTTTCAGGTTCTTTAGGCGAGTTCGCCGTGGGGAGCAGGAGACAGAGCCTTCTTCCTGCTCATCAGGGACGTAAATGCCAGCCCGGGGCTGGGTGGGCTTCCTGCTGCTGGTTTGTGCTGTTGGGCTCCGTGTCCCACCGCAGTGGTTTAATTGGAAGAGATGATTGGCGCCGTGTCCTGGGGAACAGGATCGGAGAGGTAGAAGACCAGGAGCGGCCAGGCTGAGGCCTGGAGGTCGGACCTGCAGACTGTGACGGAAGCACCACCTCTCCACCTGCCACGCCCTGAGCTTCTGCTCCGTTGAGTGTGCCGTTCCATACTTCTCACCAGAGCACGTGTTCTAGCCGCAGGAAGGGTCTGTCCATTGGAAACAGCAATGCTGCAGTTTCTTTTCCAAGTGTGGCTTGCATTGCTTCCCTGCACGTCTTTCCCTGGCCCCCTGTTTATTGCCTGTGGAAGTTTAGACATTGCAGGCTGGCACCTGAGGCTGGTGGCCCTCCCACTTGACTTTGACCTTCACCTCTTTGTATCACACCCCACGTGAAGGTCCCTGGGGGGCCCCTGGTGCTGCTCAGGCTCCGATCCCAGCCTTCCATCTTCATGAATATTTCCCGAGGTCCTCCTCTGTTGTCCTGGTCCCATGTCACCTCTCTCTCTTTGCTGTGGCTCTGTGTTATGGAGGAGTTGTTGAGAATGGGGGTTGACAGTCCTGCTTTGACTCCTGCCCCCAATACCTTCTCCTTTTGTCACCGTGAGCCTCAGTCTCCTCCTTCTTAAAGTCGAGGTGCCTGCCTTGGGGGCTCGTGCAAAAGGGAAGGTTCGGGTGTCTAATGCATGCAGTGGCGCTCAGTAGGTGTTACTGATACAGTGATGAAGCTCTGATTTCTCCCTGATAGCCAGCCCCTGGCCTTCGAGTGCCAACTAAATAACTTAGTTGATCCAGTTTCAGATAGGTGGGATGGCTCCAGGTCTTCAGACAGCCCAAGGGCGCCGTGAAGACACCAAGGTCAGGGGTGCCGGCACAGCACGGGAGAGGATAAGCACAGCCTCACTTTCTCTCTGGAGGGCCAGGTGGCAGCCTTTCGAGGCCCTGGGAGTTTTTCTCTGTGCAAACACTGGCACGGACCCTGGAGCTGCTTCCTGGTAACTGGGAGTGTGCAGAGGACTCCGGTGGAGCAATATCCTCCAGCAGGCGCCCTTCCAACCCGGGGGTGCGGGCTGGGCCGGGCGGGGAGCAAACTGCTGGCTCATCAGCTGCAGTGACCGGGAGATGCCTCCAGAGACCTTTCTTAGCTCCAGGGCAGCGTCCCGGCCCTGTGACAGTTGCCATGGCGATGCAACCCTTGCTTGCTTTCTCTCCTGTCTCCTGGAGAAGAGGCTGGGGTCATGCCCAGGGGAAAACACTTGCAACCAGGTGTCTCCGACAGAACTTGCCGGGGTCCTCTGACCTGTCCTCGCTGAACTCTGGTCATGCCTAACCACCTCCCATGACCAGGAGCCTCTCATCGCCCTCCGTCCAAGGGCAGGGGGCGTGCCTCCAGCCAACTGCCTTGTGGAAAAAATGTCACTAGATCCCTCGCCTCCTGCTCTGAGATTGCTAATTTCTGCACTTCGTACTTCTCAAGGCCCTTCTGACTGGGGCTACCTCGACTAGGGGATCATCTTTTAGCTTAAGCATCCTGGCAGAAAAGGCACCTGAAAAGCTGTCAGGGGGTAGCAGCCCAAGAGGAGAACCACAGAAACATGAGAATGGCTCTGTGTTGGGAGAAGTAATTCTACGTCCGGGAGACCCATGCAAACACCGCTTCCCCTCCTGTAGCCCTTCAGATTCACGGTGGTCTTGCTTTTGTCTGGTCTCTGTTCGTTGTCATCCTCTTCCTCCTCCTCATCGGCATGGTGCTGGGCTTCACAGACCTGGCCCTGGTGTCACACTCTCAGCCTCTCCCTTCCCGTCATTATCAGGCTCTGCATATAGTAGGTGCATATTATGCTTAAGCTACAGTCACAGGCTGTGCAGAGTTGACCCCAGAGGCCAACGGGGAGATGCAGGGAGGCAATGAGGACAGTGCACGGATACAGTCCTGCCGTCCGGATTTCTTGGAGGGGCGACTGCTGTGCGTGAGGTTTGCTCATGAAGAGCAATGTGTAGCCTCCCCCCATCCGCAGTGCCTGGCGTCTGTTCATCAAGAAATAAAAGGAACGAGATGTGTTTAAAGAAGCAGTGTAGCTGAATCTGCAGCTGGAGCACTGAAACCCTTTCACCAGGATCTCAAAGATGCCGTGTGTGTGTGTGTGTGTGTGTGTGTGCGCGCGCGCGCGCGCGTTCGGAGGGGGGGGCGTGCCTTAACTGGCCTGCTCTCCCAGGCTGGCACTGGGCTGCCTTGGGGAGAGGTGCCCCGCCGGCAGAGGGTCTGTGCGCGGAAGTGCTGGTCTGTGTCCCGTTTCCGCTTCTGTGGCCCTTCAGTCCTCGGCCATGCACTCGTTTCTTTGGACGGAAGCCCGGCCGGTAAGAAGCACTCAAGGGTTGTGGTAGGTTCAGTGCAAGGATTGGAAGGAGTCTGCCACTTGCCCAGAGGCCCCGGCTCTCGTGGAGGGCTTTGCATTCTGTAGTGTGTTGTCCTGTGATTCCTCTCATCATGTTTTTTAACTAGAATCTTCTGAGGCAGGAAGAGAGGCCCCCTCTACAGGTGAGCACACTGAGGCTCAGAAAAGCCCTTTCCAGGGTCGCACACGGGCAGGAGGCAGAGCCAGGATGTGAGCCTCATTCTGCCCAATAGGGACGAGGTCCGTTCACACTTGGTGCCTTCTCAGCCGCTTGTCCTCCTGGCCCCCAAGCCCAAAGCCCTGTCCAGAAAACCATCTCCCTGCTAAGGCATGGTCCACATATCTGGGTCTGAACTCCGCACATCTGGGCCCTGACAGGTCGGGGGCCACGCGCTGCTGAGGTCCATAGCTGGGGAAATGTGGGCATGTCATTTCCAGCATCTGTCTGTGAAACTAGTATGGCGAGCCGAGTGAACATCAGGACATCTGCCATCTGTAATGTGGAGGGTCGGAAAGGGCTTGCGGGAGGCTCCTTCACTCCCGGTCCCATGCCGGCCTCCCCGCTGTGGGCAACCCACCCTTTGGATCAGCTTTCAGCCTTGTCCTCTGACCGTCTGCTCCATGGGCTCCTTTCACTTGAACAGACATTTATTTCAGCACCATCCACGTCCCTCGTGCAATACAGGGATGTTTGTTCCTGCCGATGCCACCTGAGACTTGACCAAGTGAAGCTGCCTCCTCTGGATTTCCATGCTCGTTCATGAAGTCCCTGGTTGAGGTCACCTGCACCTCAAATGTCAGACTAACCTTTGGTACCTAGTCCTGCCTCGTTCAATGTCAGGCTAACCCTTGGTTCTTGGTCCTGCCTCATTCATCACGCTCAGGCTGTCCAGCTGGACAGACACCGCTCCCTGCTGTCCTCCTGCGCCCACTCCTTCCTCTTCTCTTTCTCTGTCACACTGCCACCTGAGTCTGAGCTGCTTTGGGTCACCTCCTCTCTGCACTATGGCCCACGCCTTCACCGTCCCTCCTTTTACAACCTGGGTGGAGAATCTTCTAGTAATGGCCCTGCCCCGCTCTAAGAGATGGGGTGCGTTGTCTCGCCACCTGCGTGCAGTGCAGTTTGGAGCCTTGTGTGGTGCCTGGTGAATACCGGGCATGCGGGTCCTGCTCTTCCACTCTGGGGCCCCGCCCTCGAGGGCAGGGCCTGACGTGTTCTTCTGTCCTGTGCAGGTCTTTGCACAGCGACAGGCCTCGAATGGGGACGTGAGTGCTGACTGGCATGTCCCAGTGGGCCTTGTGGGTGACTCTCCCTGCTTTGTTTGAAGCCAGTTTAGCAGCCCTGACCAATTCACCCAGAGGAGAGAGGAAGTGATCTTCCTCCCTTCCCAGGGAAGGGTGACATGGCATTTTTATTTCAGAAGGTACTTTCCGCGTTTGAGGTGCTCTTTGTTTTTGTTTGGTTTTAAATCAGATGCTTAAACTAGGTGGTTAATTTTCTAAGTTTCACACTTTGGGGCCAGCGTGTTAATTCAGCAGAAGTTCACTGTGCAGATGAGTTGTTTTGGGAGAGGGTCAGGGCACCCACCTCTTTGGGGTGCCAGGTTCATTTATGTTTGGTAAAAAGAAAATGTGGTATTCACAAAAGCGAGCCTAATCACATTTTCCAGCAATTGTAGCCTCTCAACATCGCTCACAAAAGCGATCGGTCCACACCTCAGCGGAAACCGTCTGGGGAAATGGGACAAGTTAAATGCGTGCATACGAACATGGCGTCCCGCATGCCGGTCCCCTGTGGTCTTTATGAGGAAGGGCAGCACGGGGAGTTGCAGTTGGTCGCTCCCCATGGGGTGACCGAATCTGCAGCATGTCGGAACCCCCCAGCTGGAACAGTCCCCTGGATTAGCTCCCACTCGGGCGCTGCCTCTAGTGCCCAGACTGCGGCTTCTGGACGGGTGACGGCAAGTAGGTTGACTGCTCCCAGTCTCCCTCAGAGATGGAACTGTCTGCACTCGGACCTTCCTTAGGCCTCCTCCCTTCTTTTCTCGTGACCCGGGAGGGACTTCTCAACTGAGAGCGAAGCCAGAGAAACAAAACCCCACCCACACCGGAAACCTGCACTTCAGTGCCAAGAACCCCCTTGCAGATCTTTGCGACTCCCCACGGGTTAATGAGGATTTCTCCGGGAGAAGTGACAAGGACTGGTCTGTAAGAGGACGCAGCCTCTGTCCCCCCATTGTGATTGGAAAGACAAAGACCCAGAGCTGTGATGTGTGTCTTCCTCCTGCCCCTGCGCCTGGTTTTCCAGCTCCAGTTTAGGGCCGGCTGCCCTCCCCTGAGCTCCTTTTCCTCCTGGGGGGCTGGAGCAGGGGGGGTGCTGGGGGGTAGGGGGGGGTTGATCTCTTCTTCACTCCGGAGACCACGGCCTGCTGCGCTGACAAGGCCCACTCCTCAACAGGGCCTCAAACTAACCCGCAGGCCGTTAAATATTTAATTGAATTATTTCACTGTGGGGATATTGTGATTCATGTTGAAAACTAATCACCTGCCTATTTATCTGGCCCTTAAGAAATAGGTCCCTGGTTAAACATTTAAAGGTCGGAGTCCTGGCGATTACAGTGGCCTCATTGTTTTCTCTCCTGCGGGTTTGGGTGGGGAGTGGGAAGGAAGGGCCGTGTTGGGAGGAAGATAGTTTGTTAGAAGTTTCCTTTATGGGTAAAGGGATTGATTCCAGGTGATCAGGAGGCACTACACTCCTTTTTCTGTTGTCCTTCCCTTGTCCTGATTCTCCAGAGGGATGCCGGGAAAGGGCTGGAATGTGGGCGAGGATGGCCTTTGAACTCACAGCCATGCTCAGTCGGAGAAACCTAATTCCCTGTCCAGTCATTCAAGATGGAGTTTCCTTTGTGCCGTCACGGCCAGACGAGGCATCGACATTCCGTGGCTCCACCTGTTCACCTGCTTTCTCATGCAGGAAGAAGAGAAGATGTTTGAAAATTCTCATGATTCTTTGCTTCTTCGCCGTGTTGTTGCTGTGGGCACAGGTAGCTGCTCTTGCCCCTGGCATGATACCCTCCCACCAGGGTCAGACCCTTGCTTTATGACTCTAGGAATAAAAATGGCTTTGATGGTGACTTCTAAAAAGTACATCATCTGTTCTGTCTGACGGGAATCTCAGGCAGAGGGAGTGGAGGCCTAGGAATTGCAGGCATGAGGCCGACACTGGGTTTGTGTTGGTGAAAGACCAACGATGAAATATTTTGGGAGCCCACCGTGTGCCAAGGCCTTGCTAGACATACTCGGGAGTTACTGGTTTCCTCTACGAACGCCTTATCAAGAAGGGAGGGGCGACCGCTGTCTTTTCAGGAGACGACCACATTCCATTTCCCCAAGGACAAAAGTGCTCAGCTTTGGGCAGGAACCCCCAGCCCCCTGGTCCCTTTGCATCTGTTGGGGATGACGCGTGGGAGAGAGTTGGAGCGGTGGAAAGAAAACCTCCCTGCTGTAATTTGTGTGGTGTTCTTCTCCAGCCGAAAAACAGGCAGGCAGCTGACGACTCTGGAGGGAGCGACGTCTGCCAGGACGGGGAGCGTCGGCGGTGTGTCTGACCCGGCGCAAGGCCGATATGTGTTTCCTGCGTTATGTGGAAGCTGGGCCACGTGACCAGATCCAGGAGTCTGACTTCTGTGATTCTCGTATATCTAGCCAGCTAGAGATTCCAAAAACCTTTTTCGTTCACGTCTGGAAAGATAGATTGTCTGTTTTGTGTGACTGTTTGCATTCCCATTGTCGTTAATGGGCATTAACTCCCCTCATACCGCCCTGCTGTATATTTCTTCCTTCCAGTTTTCCATCATTCAGCAAATTTTCCTGATGGAGGCCCAGGCCAGGCACTGTGTGTGACAGCAGACAGGAACCCTGCCTGCGTGGAGGAGACAGACATGACAGGACAGTGTGACTGCCCAGAGAGGACAGGGGCCCGGGGGTCTGGCTCAGCAGGGAGGAGGTCCCTTGTAGACCGAGCTCTGGGGGTGCCGCTCAGCCTGGGTGGCACCCCGGCAGGGCTCCGAGGGTGCGTGGAAGCCAGCAGGAAGGGCAGGGTCCCGAGGAGGGAGCAGTGTGCAGAAGCCACGAGACCAGCGGGAAGGAGGAAGGAGCATTTGGGAGCTGCCAGGGCGCCTGTCACCTGGAGCGCGTGTGTGGGCAGTTGGTGTCGGTGTTGTTCCCCACAGAGACTCTCGGGTGCCGGTTTAAAGGGCCTTCGCAGCTCTGCCTTTTTGTCTGTTAGCTTTAAGGCACGTCGACTCCATGAGATTCAGGGCAAACCCTCCTCCCGTGAATACCAATTCCCTCCCATTGGCCGTGTACAAGAACACTTGAGAGAAACTGAGCAAACATCTGTCCAAATCATTTGGAGCAACGCACTGCGTCCTGCTCGCCAGACGTCCTTCCCCCACGTGATGCAAACCTGTCACCGTCAAATGATTTGGGGGTGCGTGGAAGTCCCTGTGTAGTCTGACATGGTGTTGCATGTGTTCCCTTTCCTTTGTTCCTCGGACCCGTGCTTCAGCATGCTCACGAGCGGGTGCTCTTCGCATTCGTTGTCTTCTCTCTTTCTCCCTGTGCCAGGGGAGGCTCTTCTCGTTCCGTGTTTGCAGCGCTGCCGACGAGGGGGCGCCACAGAGCCGGTTTGGGGGAGGCCTCTGCAGGAAGCCCCAGGGCTGGGGTCGCGCTGGAAGGAAAGGGGTGGCCGTGGGCTCCGCCCCTCTCGGCCATCCTTCAGCCCAGTCACCGTGCGTGAAAAGCAAGTGTGGTTTTAGTAGCAGGGCCACCAAGTCTGCTGCGCTGGCTGCCCAGGCATGCCTGTTGTCAGCGGCGGATCAAAGGCGAAAACTCGCCCTGCTGATGTCATCTTTGGAACTCTCTCCCGTGATAGTGCGGGGTGATGCAATGGCGGCCCCCTCTCCACATGAGTGAAGAGGGTGTGCTGTGGACGCTTGTCCGTTCACTTGTGAAAAATCGGTCCTCCACGGAGGGTGGTGACCAGGTCTCCTCAGCTTTCCCTGAGCCCAGGCAGCAGCCTGCATGTTTGGGTTGGAGAATCCATGAGGCCTGGTGGAAGGTGCGTGGGCATTGGAGGCACACAGCCCAGTTTGAAGCCCGGCTCCCTTGCATGTTAGCTGTGTGACGTATGGCAGGTTACTCGCCCTCTCTGTTCACGGGCAGCTTGGCAATACTTTTATAAGAAGTATTTAGGTAGTACTCTGAAAGGAATACTTTTAAATAATACTTTACACCAGACTGAGAAAACATGTGTAGCCCACGTACAGAATCCCCCTTCCAAAAAGAGTTGGGGGGATGAGACGACAGTGCCAGGCCACCTCTTGCAACAACTACATTTTCTCTGCATCGTCTTCCTCCTCCCTGATGGGAGGGATGGGAATACGAACACGCACTTCCTCGAGCTGTTCTAAGTGTGAGAAACCAAGTGTAGACTGTGCCTAGTACAAGACTGCTGCCCCAAACGACTGTAAAATATTGTGGGGAACTTTGCCCAATGACTTCTTCGGATCTCTGAGGTCCCTAAAATCAGGGTACACCCCGGTGTTGAGTGGAGTGTTCGGACGGGTGAGCTCTGGGGGCGCTCAGGGCTGGGGGTGAAGGAACGTCTGGGCAGAGCCCCTGCACTCACCCACCGCCCCCCACCCCCCGAGCCGGAGCTGGACCTCTTTCCTTCGTGAAACATCTCCAATCAAAGTAGCGTTTCGCTCCTTAAAAAATAATTCTTTCACAAGTCTCTGATTTAGGTGAGGTTCCTTCTGAAGCACCAGGTGACTTTTCAAAGACCTGTCCCACTGCCCTGCTTCTCTTACTCGCAAGGAATGGAAGAGCTGAGTTTTAGGTCTTTCATCATTGGCTGGCCTGCAAAGTGAAGGCATAGGATTCCTGGCCTTTGGGCCTCAATGTCTGCTCTGGACCTCGAGGGGGGCTCGTGGGGACCCTGCTGGCCCTTCGGTGAGAGCTTGTTTTGGAAATGGAAGAGAGGCACGGAGTCCCTGCCTTGTGGAGGCAGCTGCCGGCTTTCTGATGATTCTGGGGTGCCTGGCGCCCACATCACCACCCCGTACAGCAAGGAGGAAGCCTTTGCTGATGGCAAAGAAGAGACACCCCTGGCGCCTGCCTGGAAGTCATCAGCCACCGGCCTTCTGGGAGGGAATCCTGGGAAGAACATTAGGCACGGACTTGAGTCTGACCCACCCTGTGTGCTAGAGAGAGACAGCCTGCCCTCGCTCTCGGGGCTGAGAGCATTTCCAGCTGCGGGCTCTCTGCTTACATAATCCTGATTGAAAAAACACTGGGATTTGTCGCAGGCCCGAGGGCAGATAAAGTGTTAGTCCTTCCGTGTGCATTTCTGCTAGCTAATCTGATTGTTTAATAACCAGTCCCTATTTTCCAAAGGAACTCCAAATCTGAAATGAAAAAGCCGTGACGATTTCAGCACTAAGTGCCTCATTGCTCAAGGGGTGAGTTCCCTCTCACTGATCCGATTGATCAAGGGCCTGCTTTGCAGCAGCAGAAATCACTTCAGACTCCAAAAGGTGATTTGTTGGAGGCTTGGGGGTGGGAGACTCACAGGATCTGTCCCCCTCCCCTTTCTTTTGTGTTGCCCTACTCTACTGTAATACCCGAGACAGGCAGGGCTCCTATTTGCTTATGTGTCTGACCCCCTCAGGAGGCCAGAGACTGGCAGCAGGGCTGATCTGATTTGTGGTTGCCTCTCCCAGGCCCCACCTGGCATTTGGGGGTTGAGTCACAGCATCAAGCTACAGGCAGGATGTCAGGTGTATTGGGGGGGCCCACATCATGAAACAGAGCAACGTGATTGGGTGTCTTTCTGCCTGAGGCAATCACACCTGCAGCAGCAGCACCATAAACATTCAAGGGCGTGGCTGGGCCAGTGTTCTTACCCTCCCCAGCTTCCGGGTTGTCCTAGTGCAAATGAGCCCCGCTCGGTCTTGCAGTTCATTGTGGGGGAATCTTAATCTGTTTCACACTCAAGCCTGGGCTGGTGGTGCCTTCTGATGCAGTCACGTAGTCACAGCAGAGCTTTGCACATTCCTCGGCATACTTGTGTTGAACGTCTTCACATTCTGTCTGCTTTCCCTGCGCCCTGCACTTGGAAACGGGGCACTGCATTCCTGCCTCAGTTCAAGGCAGATGTGGCCTAGAGCTGAGGGGGTCTGCGGTGCTGTCCCCTCGGGTGGGGACCAATGGGAAAGTGATGCTGGAGAGGGACAGGTGGACCCTGAAAGCCAAAGGCCCCAGGGCCTGCGTTGCCAGTGCCAGTGTCTAGGGAGCTGAGCAGGGGAGGGTGTGAAGCTCAGCGGTTGATCCTGTGATTATGCGTGACTTGTCCTGGGACCTTCCGGGCTGGACCTGGTCAGGGCAGGAGTCACATTTCTGTTCTGTCCTTGGTTTCTCCTCCAGAACCATCCCCAGAGCAAGGGTGTGATGAGGTCATTGAGAGCTGTTGAGGTTCTTTTAATTTTCATTTTTAATTGTGACAAAATACACATACTATAAAATTTACCATCTACCCACCCACCCAGAAATGAGAGCACATGGTGTCATACCCTCATTCTGAGAATTTAATATTTGACTAAAAAAATTATTTACTTTAGAAAGAAGGGAAGGGAGGAAGAAAGAGAGGGAGAAAAACATTGATTGGCTGCCCGTACTTGTGCCTGAACCAGGGGCTGAACCTGCAACCTGGGCATGTGCCCCAACCAAGAATCGAACCTGCGACTCTTTGCCCCACGAGACGATGCCCAACCAGCTGAGCCACACGGGTCAGGCTTAATGTTTGATTTTTGAACTAAATGTGGTGGGCCATCGGTGTTGGCACCTGGGCTCCATTTAAACAAGGTTTCAGTAGCAGGTAATCACCCAGCTCTTCCCTCCAGCTGTCTGGGGCAGGAGTCGCTCCTTTCCCGAGAGTGAATTAGTCTATTTTAAAGTTTGCCAACAGACAAAATGAAAGGAAGAGGGGGCAGCAGAGCCGGCAGAGCTGTGACTCAGATCCTTCTGAAGTCACGTTCTGGGTTTGACGGGCGTAGAAACCAGACTTTAGGATGCCCACGACGTGTTGCCAGAGGGCGTGGCGTCCCCTGGAGCTGCACCGTGCACAAGCTGCGCAGCCGTGCACAGCAGCCCCAGACGCTGGGAGGGAGGGACTTTCTGTAGCCGTCATTGAAGGTGGGGACCCCTCCTCCTAGTCGATCATTACACATGTTTCTGCTACAGGTGAGGTACTAGTAGAAAATGCAGATGCATCTGGGAATGAGGTGGGATGCAAACCCTAAAGCAGCTTTAGTTGAGAGTCTTGTGTGAGGCCACGCACTCAGAGGCAGGGAAGGGTCTGGAACCACAGCTGTGGGTCTCATTGTTCAGAGTGTGGTGATAGCAAGTGTCTGTTGAGTGCCCACCCTGGCCACGCAGTACCTCGTCTTCTGCAGCCCACGTGGATGACCTCACTTGATCCTCAATAGCTTTGTGGAGGAGGTGCTACTGGATGAGGAGGTTGAGGTTCGCAGTGGATGCCACCTGAGGTTATACCGTTGGTTGGTGGGAGAGCTGGACAGTGACTGGAGGTCCGGCAGAACCCTGAGAGGTGGTGTAGCGTAGCCCGGTCTCCCCGAGCTGGCTGAGAGGTAGTGTGGCCGGGGCCTGGGTGTAGACGCATAACCAGCATGGCCTGTTAACGTCCATTTCGGTGTTCGGGAATCAGGCCAGCCTTCGGGGCCGGAGAAATGCCCCCCAGGGCTGCCTTCCATGCCAGCCCTGCTCTCTAGGGAGGGAGATTGGACGTGCGGCCTGCGTGGAGGGTTTGTCTGCTTGTCCAGCGGGGCGTTCGCACCGGGTGGTAGCTGTCATGGGTTTACTTCCTCTGCTCAATGGCTCTCATTGAACTTAAAAAGAATAAGGAAATTGGGTTTACACTTTCCAACAGTTCTCAATCTGCTTGAGTGCTTGTCTTCGGGCTGAGTGCAATTCAGTGTTAATGTGGCGGCCTAGTATTGTCTCCGTCCTTGAGTTCACTTGTGTCCCCCTGTCTCTCATGTACACACACACACACACACACACACATTCTCTCTCTCTCAAAACCTGAAGTCATTCAGATGTCACTGTTTTTCCTGTTTTCTTGCTTTGGACCAGATAATCCCTAATGCCTAAGTTTCTCTCTGGAAGGTCAGTTTCAGCTTTGTAATAACTGGGTAATTGTCCCCTAAAATAAACCAGTCTCTGATGGGCTGTGAGATTGTCTTTTTAGCTCTCTGGACGCAGAGCCATCCTCCCCCCGTGGCCGCCCACCTGCCCGGGCCATTTCCTGTGGCTGCGTGCAGTCATCTGGAAACTCCGCTAACGGTCCCACAGTGGGGGAGGGCGGCTCCTTTTCTGTTGGGGGGCTGTGCCTGTTTGTCCTCTGCCTTCTGATCAGGAGCAGCTCTGAGCTTCTGCCTTCCCTCAGCTGTCACCACCGGTTTGGAGTGATATAATGTCACCTCTGTAGGATGGCCACCAAATCAATGCTAATTCTTGCAGGAGCTAATTCCTCCCTCAAACTTCAGTACGCTTGCTGATTAAGGACTATCAGGACGGTTTGCTGGGTTCCTCCCCACATGAGTGCTGGGTTCCTGAGGGGAACACTGGTGGAAAACCTGGGGGGCTGTCCTGGGGAGACCCCTGCTCACTGGGGCATCTTCACATCAGATCTGTTTCTGTGGGGGGGGGGGTCTGAGACCAATGAGAGCAGTGTCGGCCGTGCCAGTCATTTTCATCTTTTCAGATCTTCTTTGGGGACGGGAGAAATTATAAGGCACTAAGTGAACTGGAGTCTTAAAGACATCGTTCCCTTAAAAAGTTTCTGACTCTCGTGTGGCACGAGTGTCTGAGCTTGATGGTGGTGTCGGGGGCACAGCCCAGGGTGGCTGTCGAAAGATGCAGGGGGTGTCCAGAGGCCACCCAGGACGTGGTGCCCTGAGGGGCGCGGACCGGAGGGACGTCAGCGCCCAGGAGAGCGCCCCACCAGGGGGTGCTGTCGTGAGACCGCTGGAGGCCATGGGATCAGGTGCCTGGGTCCGGAAGGCTCCCCCGTGGGCCGGGCTGCGCCTCTCCTTACGGCAGCACGCGCGACGGCAGGCGGGGTTCCACGTCCCTGTCCTCGAAGCTTGCTCTCACGACACATGGTTCTCGCCCAGCGATGCCCCCGCTCAGCCTCCTCCCAGGCCTGGTCTGGACAAACGTCTTTCCCCGCGACTTACCTAAAAGCCCACTTGCATTCATCTCTGCGTTGTGTGATGACCAGGACCCTGGGAGAAGCCGTCCTTGGTGCTGCTCAGCAGAGGTGACTAAAGAGGCAGGCACGCCCCGTCCTGCTGGGGCTCGCTGGTGGTTGTGTGTGTGTGTTTATACACATGTGCACGGGTTCTATGGCATGTGGGTGCAAGGCGTGCGGTTATGTTTCCGCCATCTGCAGCCCCCACGTGGTTCACCAGACACCACCAGGGGCCTTGGTGCTGTTTCCATGCAGGGTAACAGTGAGCTAGTGACAATCATGAGTTTCCAGGTGGCATTTAGTGGCTGGAATTTGAGGTCAGTTCTGTACTGAAGACCTGGGGGAAGCTGCTTCCCATGGTCGTGTTTTTGGTTCGTTCAGTCTCATCAAGCTCATGGCAGGTGTTGCCAAAACAGTCAGAATGCTTTAGCCAAGCCTTCCACTTGGAAAGGGAAAGGTCCCCCAGATGAGAACCCTCGCCTCTCCACCTACGCTCACCATACTCCAGGGTTGCCGAGGACGGCTCCTGCCCGCCACCTCCTCCAACGCAGAGTGGACGAAGTTCTCTGGCCCTGGAGCCCTTTTGCCCGAGTCTCGGTGACTGTTTGGCAGAGGTGGGAGAGAAAAAATTCCTATAGCATTCTACAACCAGGTCACCCCTAAGGTCTCATCGGCTTGTAGATTCTGTAACGCATAGACGCTGAAGTTTCTTTAGAGAAAGTGGCTTTAAGAAATCCCAGGGCTCCCTGGCTGGTGTGGCTCAGTGGCTTGAGTGCCGGTCTGTGAACCAAAGGGTCGCTGGTTCAATTCCCAATCAGGGCACATGTCTGGGTTGTGGGCCAGGTCGCCAGTGGGGTGTGTGTGAGAGGCAACCACACATTGATGTTTCCCTCTCTTTCTCCCTCCCTTACCCCTCTCTAAAAATAAATAAATAAAGTCTTAAAAAAAAAGAAGAAGAAATCCCAGTGCTTACTGTTGAGGATACCATTCGCTAGGTCCCTTGTACTTCAGCCAGATGATTGTCGTCATGGCAACAGAGCTGCACTGGCAAAGGCTTTTCTCATCGCATACAAGGGGACCTAACGCCGCCTGAGATTGTCAGTAATTATCCTCGGAAAAAAATATGTTCTGAATACTGCGAATATTTTAATGGGCCCTGTTCTGTCCTTATGGGGTCTGTGTCAGCTCCACATCTCAAAGGACTGTTCTTTGTTTTGCCTTCCTATTTTCTTTTGAGCGTGTTCAGATGTGGAAGAAGAATTGCTAACCTGTTGTGACAGAAGGCCTTGCACATAGTAGGTGCTCAGATAATGTAGTTTGACTTGGAAGGCTGGCAGAATCACCAAGTGTTGATCTAGGTATTCTTTATTAGATTAGCACTTAGGTATGTTCTTTCCCTACATGACCTTGAAGCTCGAGCCAAGCAGGCCCCCCAGAGTTCGCAGCCTCGGCCCTTGGTGTTCTCACACCACGGAGCAGGAGCAGAATGGGTGTGCGGGCCAGTCTCACACTGATGGAAAAAACCTCTTGCCGCCTTCCTCTGCGAGCTCAGATTTGTCTCAGCTGCTAAAACATTAGGAATATCTGTTCCTCAGAATAGAGTTTGTCTGTTTTTTTTTTTTACTTTTTTTCTCCCCTTCTTTAGTTTCTGTTATCTGCACATATCTAGTGAGCCTTCGTTCTGGGTCAGGCTCACATCTGGGAATTCAGGGGTGACTTGGGCGTGGTCATCCTCCGTCCAGTGAAGAACCCAGGCCCACGGGGTAGTGTGCCAGGACAAGGTCACCCGTGCGGCGAGTGCACGTATGTGCATGGAAAACATGCAGGGGAGCTGGCGACCGCCTGGTCCAGCTCTCAGGGGCATGGCATCTAACAGGTCAGTGCAGCTGAACCTGGAAGGGTCGTCGGGCTGCTGGCCTCGTGTCCTGTGCTGCAGAAACTGGGCAGGACTGGGGTCTCTGGTGGAAACATCAGTCCACTGAGCACTGCTGGTCTTCCTCCAAGGTCCCCCTCAAGCTTTAGAGAACATCTTACTCACTGAGCAAACTACAGTTTGAAGTATCAGTGAAGTCCCTCCTCCTTCTGCCTTTTCTTTAGAGAAATATAATAACTGTTAATCCGGGGTCATTTCCACCGCATGTAATACAAGTCCAGCGCAGAGCGAAAGGACTGTGCGTGGTTGAGTTAGCCATACCAGTAAAGAGACTTCCAGAAATACTAAGAATGGTTTTGGGGCCCACGATACTACTTCTGGACCCTGAGACTCAACGGGAGCTAGTGACTGAAACCAGCCACAGCCTTGCTCTAACACGTGGAGGGCGGGGGACGGGGCGGCCCCGCTCGGAGGGGCCTGGGGACACTCTGACTGTGCCGTGCGTGGTGCTGCTTTCTTGCCTGCCTGGGCCTCATTTGTGATCCTTTATTTGGTTGTCAGACCAGCTTCCTGTTTGCTGACTCAGGGCTAGCGTTTCAGTTATTTTTAGATCAGAAAGCATCCAAACATTCATTCAGAAACTGGCGAAGGTACAGCAACTCGAGATAGAAATTGAGGGGAAGAAGATAATAATGTCATTGATAAGTTTGTTCACATCGGCTTAGATGAATTTGGCTAGAAAATCAGCTACAAAGTGGAACTCTGCTCCTAAGTGCCACCATGGAGTCCTGGCCTAATTGTGCTGTTTCCTTTGGAATCTTAAATCTGAGCTTCTCTTGGTGAATTCCTTGTCACAGTGGAGTGGCATGTGCAGGAGGGATGAAGGAAAGAGGGGAGGAGGGAGAGGGACTAAGAATTGGCAACAGCGAGTGTTCTAAGCCTAGAAGTTTGGCATATCTGCCACTTTCCACTTACTGAGGTTTATTGAGCACCTACTACGTTCAAAAATGTGCACACATCCCATTATGTGCTGTTTTAGGAGACGTCAATGTTTCTAGAATGTGAAGAGATCTGGGTTTGGCTAAAGCAGGGCTGGCCATTCCTCGGAAACTGTGTGGCAGCAGCCCCTCCTGGGATGTGTTAGTAGCTAAAAAGGTGATTATGGGAAAAATTCTCCCAGCAAGTAGGGGAGGGTCTCCTGCACGAATAAATAGCGCCCCGTGCCAAAGAATGGTGGCAGGAGGTGACCTGTGCTGAGGTGGTCCACATCCGCCCGGTCCCAGGGCAGGGCATGCAGACCAGCTGGCCTGTCCCCCGTTGCAGCGAGGCAGTGGCGACAGCGTGGGTTGGGGTCTGGCTGATAAAAGAGATGGGGGTGGGCAGAAGAGACCCTCACATCAGCCCACCACATATCTGGGTACATGACTGGAAACAGTGAGGTGTCCTCAAAAATGATTAAAAATTTTAGTTATGAACTCAGCCCTGGAGGCAAATCCTGGATTCTGCTGTGTGACCTTGGACAAGTTACTAAACTTCTCTGAGCGCCCTTGTCCTAATCTGTAAAAGGAGGGTGATTATTGCTTACACTATAATGATACCTATATGAAAAACACAAGATTTAAAAAATTTGAATACAATGTGCTTGCACCTACCTGATGGATTGCGAGCCCTCAGCAAATGGTAACTATTCCTAATAATTTGGAAAGCAGCAAGATTGCTTCCCGACACATGATAAAGCCAACCCTCCCGGCATGGTTCAGGGATATACAGAAGCTCCTTAAAGGAACAGAGTAGTTCTTAGGCCAGCAATGCATGAAGGTAACCTGATTTTAAATACTTCAGGATTTAGGGATAAACTCTTTGTCACAAAGAGGTCTGGTCACCAGCAGAAGCAGAGCCAAAGGACTCGCATTCTGGGGTGTCATCCCTTTGGGGGAGGTACGTGCACCCACCTTTTACTCCCATCCCTAAAACACGAGCTGCTTTCTTCTGCTTCCGTATTCATCAGGCCACTTTCTGCCTTGTCTGACCCTCCCTGAAGGCTGCCTGGGAGATATGCCCCAGTCCATGGCTGCAAGCATTTTATCTGCCCGGCAGTTCAGTTTCCTGTGCTAAGAAGACGTGAGGTTCTGCACATCAGCCCACATCTGCTTTGCTGGCATGAGGTGGCGTCCTCGAGCCGCTCCAGTCTGGCTCCAGAAGGAGCATCTTTCTGCACCCGTGCAGCAGAGGAAAACCCTAGAGGTGGGCGTTCATGGTGGCAGATGTCGGGGAGCCAGCGGCATTTCCCGGTGACACCCCCACAGTGCTTTTCAACCAGGCACCGTTCCATCGGAAATGAAGGCGGGGAAGAATCGCTGTCGGGATGCGCTTGCTCCCGTGGTGGTTTCCCCAGAGTGCGAGCGTGTCCGTATTTTTGTGTTTCCACATTACCCTTCTCGCTTTGCTTTTAAAACAGCCACAAAGGAAGAGGAGTATTGGTCTGCGTGGCTGCCAGGACCATGCATGCCAGAATCTCGTGCTTGCTGGTCTGAAGCCACCAGATGGTGCTAGGACTGTGTGTGGGTTTTTTTTTTTTTTTCTCTGCTTTTTGAAAAGTCATGAAGTAGGAGAGGCTGGGGTGTGTGAGATTGGCCAAAAGACTGTCAGCTGATCACAGTTTGCAGTGTCTTCCCACCCGCATGTGGGCACGGGGGTGTCTTCCCAAAACAGATCGACTGTCTCAGGCGTTTGCTGAGCACACACTATTAGCTGTCCCCATAAACACCAGCTGTACCGCCCGTCACACCTTAGCCACATACAGTAGCTGATAACACAGTTTTGGGGACGGGAAACTCCACGTGCTTCTCCCTTCCTGCGATATTGAAGTGGGTTGTGGGGCTTGGCCCTGCTGCAAAGGGAAGTTACGCTTCCTTTGTTTTTATTTTTGAAAAATGCTTTAAGTTTTTTTCTGTTTGGGGTTTTTTTTTTTTGTTTCTTTTTTTTTACTTTTGTCCTATAAAACCCCATGAAGACCAAGGGACAGATCTTTCCACTGCTTAAAATACTACTCGTGGTCCTCATCTGCCAGTTTCCTTGAAATTAAATTGTGTCTTTGTTGCAAGAACATTTAGGTGATCTAAATAGCACATACAAAAATGTTTGGGTAGTTTGAAGCCATTTTCAAGGCTGACATAAGCTATTTGGATGCTGTTCAGTGATTTAAGTATGGCCAGTGTCCCTGCTGCTTGGAGCGAGGTTACGTGGCAGATGTGAGTGGTAAATGATCTCTGTGGGGTAACCGTAATTCCAGGAACTCCTCTCCCTCCCTCCCCCCTTCTCTCTCCGTCCCCTCCCCTGTTAAACAAACACAGAGTGTCCTAGGATGCCACCTTCTCCCAGTTGTCCATCTCTCTGGGCCCAAGGACAAAAATAAAATGCTGAAGAAGCCAGAAGAAATGTAGTTTGTTGATTCGATGTTCTTAATATCCTGAGCACCTTCTCTGACCTTTAATGAAAATGACAGTGCCCCTGACGGGAACCAGCTGCTGCACAAATGCAGCAAAGAACAAGGATGCTTCTCCTTGAACAAGAGAAGTGACAGCAAGCGCGGGGCTCCTGAGAAATCATCAGGAGCCTCTGCTAATTTAAGGCAAAATTGTGATGCTGACCAGCAAGGGACTGCTGCTTGGGGACTCCTGAGTTTTCTAAGGCACCTTCCTGCACTAAGGTCACCTGGAAAGCCATTGCTTCCAAGTTCAGGTGAGATGTACGTTTCGTGAGGCCAGGGGCTGTCTCCTCCACTCAGAGCACAGTGATTAGACGGCGGTCGCATTTTTCCAGTGTCTGTGGAGTAGGGGAATGCTGTCCCGTCGCTTCTCCAGCATCTCAGCTGAGATCATTTCTCCCAGAGGAGGAAGAAGGTCATTTAATCCAGCCTGAGGTCACCTGGAGGGTCCACTTCATAGAGCCTCAAGTGGGTGTGCCCACCTCCAGCGGAGGGTCCTTAGTGGCCCATCCATTCATTGGTCTGGTTACAGTGGTCTATCTAGTGGCCATTTGGACTTGGCCCCTTGGGCCAAATATTTGATATCTAGGGCATCCTTGTTAAGCTTTTTGAGGTCTAAGAATTGAACTCTCCTTTCTTATTAGAATTGAGGCTGCCATCCAGGTGGCATTTTGAGACACTTTTACTCTCCCTTTGGAAGTCCATGTACTATCGCCTGAAGTTGTAAAATAAAAGCATCCGGAAGCACGCCAGGGAGATGGCAGAAGTAAGGCAGCCTCCTGGTCAAGCGTGACGCTGGCATGTGTGTGGCATGTTAGCCATGTGGAGCGCCGGCTGCAGGCATCACAGGGCGGCAGATGGCCCGGCCAGAGTGGCAGCTGACACACGCTGAGGCAGTTTATGTGATGCAGCGCCAGGGCCGTCCTCCAGCCCACCGTCAAGGTGAAAGGACACCTGACATTTCGAGACGGATGAGCTCTTGGAGGGCAGGGACTTGAGAACAAGGAGAGAGAGGCCCTTTCCTTGTAGTGAACCTGCAGTATCACAGCCCGCTGCCGGCTGTGGCAGATGTGGCCCTGAGTGGTCCATGGTGGTACCAAACGCCGGACACCCCAGGGCCTTTCCTTTCCGGTCTTTGCTGGAGGAGGTCGGTGGCAGAAGTGTCCTGAGCTTTGCAGTATAAAAATAGGCAACAGAGAGTGCAGAGCTCTGGGGCAGCTTTCGAAGCGGGTTAACCACTGGCAGCTGCCTGCCCTGTTGGAAGGCGCAGGGCGCCAGGAGATGGAGGCTCGCTGCAGCAGCTTGACCGTGAACCTCTCGGTGCCGCAGTGTTGAGTTCCATCCGATGACTACTCTGTTGGTGTATAACTTTACGTACAAACACATTCTTCCTGGGCGGGTCCTCTGGACGCCCCTTCTCGGCTTTGGTTTCCTGCGCTGTTTGGGAAGAAGAACAGTTCTGTCTTTCAGAGAAGCTGTCCTTTGGAAGGTTAGCTTTCCTCCCATGTACTCATTAGCCAGCTCCTTGAAGAAGGGCGATGTTAGATGTGGGAGAAGCGTGAGTGTTTATGCGGTGGCTAGCGCATCGGTGTGGACAGATGCTCCAGCCGGGCCTGAGTTAATTGCTGTGGCCTCTGCCTTCCTGTAGGACTTGGCTGATTACAGCTACATCGAAGCCCTACTAATTGTCCCATTGACAGAGCCAGTACTCTTTATGTTTTCTATCAAACATACCAATCCTTGCCCGCAGTGAGCTCGCAGCTAGTAGGTGTCTCTGCCTATCCACACACTTCTTCCACTGGAGTTGCAGGCTTAATCTAGAGTCAGTAGTGTGTACTCCCAAACCTGTACATGCCAGTTGTATGGCCCATCATAAAGTTATTGTAAGGTATGTAAATCTTTGGGATATGAGTGTGACAAATCAAGATCGATTATTTCTACAAAATAGGTAGAAAGTGTAGAATGAACAAAATAGAAGCAAGTTGCTTTTAAAAAAGTGCCATTAAAGTAGGATGAGGCGATTGTAAAAGGTTGGGGACAATTATTAAAAATTTTAGCCCGGGCTGGTGTGGCTCCGTGGATTGAGTGCTGTCCTGCGAACTGAAAGGTCGCCAGTTCGGTTCCCAGCAAGAGCACAGGCCTGGGTTGTGGGCCGGGTCCCAGTTGGGGGTGTGAGAGAGGCAACCAATCAATGTCTCTCTAGCACAGTGATGTTTCTCTCCCTCTCTGTCTCTCTCCCTTACCCCTCTCTAAAAATAAACAAAATCCTTTCAAAAAATCCAGAATGCTCAGGTTGTTTCACAGGAAGCCCAAACTGGACATTGTAGGTGGTGCATGTTGAGTGTGATGTATGCAACAAAGATGAATAAAACACCAGTCAGCATTCCCATTTGTTTAGAGGACAGTCATTAACATTTGAGTCTAAGTAAGGCTCAAGGTCACACAGCTGCAAATGGGGGAGCTGAGCCTCAAGTCCACATTGTCTGACTTCAGAGCCAAGCTCGTAACCCTTTGACTCTGGTGCTTTTCTTTCTGATCTTCTACCAGTTCAGGAGATGGCTAGGAGCTTATGCCAAGCCTCCAGATTAACCATGGTGAAGCATGCTGGGAGTGTACGCAACCCCAAGTACATGTTGAGGAGGAGAGAGAATGGCATAGAGCTGCTAAGGAGCTCCCAGGACTCTTGCAGGTCAATGGGGAGGGGAAGGAGTTTGCTTACCTCAACAAGTAAGGTTTGGTGTGGATAAAACGGATACATTTTGGAAAAAGATTCCTGATAAAAATACATCATGGGAGGACCTGCGGGCATATCCGATAGGTTTCATAGCTGCCTGCCTGGGAACTGCACACGGGCACCTCTCTTAGACCTTTAAACGTGTGACCAGGGCGGCGCAACAAGCAGTTCTGTGCACCCAGGCGTGGCGAGGAGAGGGCGCCTGCTGGGGCTGTGTCCGCATGGCTCTTGGTCAGCGCCCAGGTCACAGGTCTGCAGAGACGCTTCGGGGCTGGCTGGGCACCGGTGGCTGGTGTCGGATAGAAGTCACGAGAGCTGTTGAGTAGCCTGGGGTCGCTTCTTTGTCCCACTGTCCCTGTCCCTCCAGGCTCCCACTGGTCCCACGAGCATGTTCTTCCTGAAGACACGATGGGGGGCCCGCTGCGCCCGAGCCCCTGCCTGCCCAGGGCCCCTGGGGCTGCCTCTCCTAGTGGTTTGGATATTTCCGACGTTTTGGACTTGAGCATGAGCTGCCCCCGGTTGCATTCCTGTGACCCTGAGGCTGTGGGGAGGGAGTTAGTGCCTGATGACTTTGTGGGGAATGTCATCGTGTGTTTTGAACTGAATGTTTCTTTAATGGCAAGTGGAATATTTGCTCCATTAGGTGAACAGGAGTTGCCTGTTACCTCTGTGCTTAGGAAGCTGGGGGTGGGCAGGGAGATTAATAGCGTCTCCTAGTGGCCGCGATGCGTGTGCACGTGGCTGCTGCTGCTGCTGCTGCTGCTGCTGCTGCACCTGGATCAGGTGTGGTTTTCCAAGGCCCGGGGCCAGAACCAGCAGCCCCGCCTTAGGGGACAGACACAGGTTCTCCTAGGCCAGTGGTTCTCAAAAAGGATGACTTTACACCTAAAGGACTTTTGACGATGTCTGGAGACACTTCTGATCATCACAACTTTGGGTGTGCTACCGGCATCCGTAGCGTAGCAGCTGCGAAACCCCCTACGGTGCACCGGACGGCCCCCATGACGGAGAGCGATCTGGTCCAAATGTCCTTGTGCCGAGGTCGCAAGACCCCGCTCCGCGTGGACTGCCCTGTCCCTTTGCACCCATCTCCCGCAGGGGTTCGGAGAGCACGCTCCTGGCCCGCGGGCCGCGTGACTCCTAATCAGCCTTCCAACAACATTAGTCCTCAGAGGGGCCGCCCAGAGGCACGGTGGGTTATTGTGGCCGCGGGCTTCGACCTGGGCGCTTCCGAAGCCGTGGGGCTTCCTCCAGCCCTTCCCCCGCCACTGCAGAGGCTGGGCCTGACCGATCCTCTTTTCAGTTTTCACTCACCACCTGCCACACCGTGGACCCCACGAGGGCCTGTCCATTAGTCCCCCTGGGAGAGGGGGTAGGAGCCGCCTGCAAATGAAACAGCGTGGAGGGTGAGACAGTGCCACTGGCTAGATATCACTGTCCCGCCTCTTTCTGCAAAGTCACCGTGGCCAGTGTCAGTCTGAAGGGTATGACCGTGTCAGACTTTGGGGGGAAAGGGTCGGTGACTTTCCTCTCCTTATTGTTCCCCTCCCCCATTGACTGCCAAGTAGGCATTAAACAGTTTGTATTTTGCTTGTGACTTTAATGCTCCTCTTTGTCCTTGGTTAGGAACATCTCCAGCTTGTCACAGAGGGAAGAGCCTCTTGGTTTCTGTAAACTCAGGGCTGGGGTCTTAGCTCTGCCACCTGCAAGCCCTGTGGCCCTCAGCAAGGTGTTACTGTCCCCACTTATAGAGCGGGGGTGGGAATACCCACCTCGTGGGCCCTGCACCACTTTGTGGGTGTCCCCCCAGCCCACTGCAAGCCCCTCAAGGGCAGGTCCTTGTTTTCACCATCTTTGGAATCACTTCAAGGTAGATACTTATCCCGGGGTGCATTGTGTTCCCCAAAAAAGATACGTTAAAATCCTAACCCCTGCTTCCTGTGAATTCGACCTTATTTGGACACGAGGTCTTCGCAGACATAATCAAGTGAAGATGAGGTCGTTAGGGTTGTCCCTAATTGAGTACAACTGGTGTCTCTATAAGGAGAAATTTGGACACAGACACATGTGTCTCAGGTGAGGACGGGCGCACGGGGATTGCCACATGAAGATGGAGGCAGAGCCTGGTGTGATGCGCCCACAAGCCCAGGATGGTCAGTAACCCCCGGAGCTAGGGGAAGGCGAGGGAGGGTTCTTCACATAAGGGTTTCAGAGGAGGCCCGGCCCTGTGTGCCCTTGATTTCAGCCTCCAGAGCTGTGAGACGACACAATTTTGGTTGTTTTCACCCAGTTGGTTTGGAGGACTTGCTACGGCAGCCCTAGGAACCCAGTACAGTTCTCAACAGACCATTGTGAGTTTGTGTTTCCTGTGCCCCTGCATGCTCTCTGGTCGTCGAGCCTCTGGACCTTTACTTCTTCCCTTCCACGGTGAACGTCTCCTTTGCAGATCCTCCGGGTTAGAGTGCCATGATTCTGTGCTACTTTATATATATATTATACACACACACCTCTTTGCTTGTTACAGGAGAAAGTGCTTACACGTACCACACTTGGAAGAACTAAGATTTTTTCCATGAAGTATTTGTGCATCCCTCAGCAAGGGGTGGACTTACATTTCTTGTAGTGACGAAGCGATGCCTGGTGCCAGGAGGAAGCCTGAGAGGTCATTGCCCCTTCCTTCTTCCTTCTTCCTCGTTGAACTTGCAAGAAACAGAACCGGAGCAAAGCAGCTTTAAAAGAAGGAAATGTATGTTCTTGCAAAACGGGAGCCCCAGGTCCAGGGGGAAGAGCAGACTGTGGGTGTGTTAATTTGGTGGCTCAGCACAGTCACTGGGGACCCAGGCTCTGTCTCTCTTTGGTCCATAGGGTGAGCCTCCTCCTAAGGCAGGTGTCCCCATGGCTGTGAAGGTGGCTGACTGTAGCGCCTGGGCAGCCTGCCTCTGGTTCACATCCTCTGGGGTCTCTCTCTGAGATCAGGGACATTTACCCCAGAGGCCTCTCCATCTTTGTCCCGTCCCTGAACCAGTCACTGCCAAAAGGGATGGAATTAGGTCTCTGGCCTAGACTAACCATCCGTTGAAGACGAATGGACCCTGGAGATGCGGCCATTGTGCCCCTCTGCCCTCTCCAAATTAGCAGTGTTGACTCATCTTTGGTAGTCAGAATAATGGTGCCCCAAGGTGTCCATGTCCTCATTCCTGAGACTTGTGACTGTGGTACCTCACGTGGCAAAGGAACTTTGCAGATGTGACTTAGTTAAGGACCTCGAGATGGGGAGATTATCCTGGTGCATCCCATACGATCATAAGGAGGAGGAAGGAGGATCAGAGGCAGAGAGAGAAGCAGCTGCACCACTGGCTTTGAAGATCGAGGAAGGGGCCAGGAGCCAAGGAGTGCGGGCGGCCTCCAGAAGCTGGAAAAGATCAGGAAACAGATTCCGCCCTGGAGCCCCCAGGAGGAACGGAGCCTTTCCAACCTCTGGATTTTAGCCTGGTACAACTGAGTTCGGACTCCTGACTGCCAGAACTCCAAGATACTGAATGTGCGCTTCTTTAAGCCACTGAGCGAATGGTAGTTCATCGCAGCAGCAGTAGGAAATGAACCATCGTTGTTTCTCCAGGCTGACCTGGAGTCAATATAGACGTTTTCTAATATAATAAGAATCTCATATGTGTTCTTATTTTGAATCTTCTGTAGTGTGTACATAGAGGAGGCACGAATATTTATGGATGAAACACAAGATAAACCCAGTTCCTGGTTGTGCCTCCAGGCACAGCCAGCCTGGTGATTAGCTCTTACAGTGATTAGGTTGGTTCCTTCGTGCGGCACCGGCGCTGGGTGCAGGACGCACAGACACAAGCACCGTCTTGTCCTGACTCAGAAAGTGCTGAGCATGTCCCCGCCAGCTGTTTGATTTCCACAAGTATCCTCGCTGTCAAATCGGAGCTCTTCCAGATGTCTGCTCTGTCCTAGCCGCGAAAGCCTGTTTCCTCTAAAGCTTTTTTAAACCTGCTGATTTTTTTTTTTTTTAAGTTTTAGCCAGAGTCAGGAAGAACAGAAGACGTTAAGCATATCACACAGAGAGCTATTTTTAGGGTGCTCCCCCGCTGCTCAGATCAGCAGTAATGCCAAGGGGTGGGCCCCCGGGGGGCCAAGGGGGGTGTCATCTGCCATCTCCTGCCCTCGTGCCCAGCTGGACAGAGGTACTGCTGTTGGGACGTTTTCTTTGTGGTTCTTCATTTCCTCCGAGTGCCCTGGGCTGCAGGCCCCGGGGTGCAGCACACGCAGCATGTTTGGAAACTGCTTGCTCTCACGCCACAGTGCAGCTGTTTGTGTGAAGCCGCGGGCTTTCCTGGGGATGATGAATAACTGGTGACTGTCTACGGAAAATATCTGGGAAGGTCACAGAAATAACGAGCAGAGAGGCGGGATGCGGGAACCGAGCTCCGAGGTGACCTTTTCCAACCGCAGCATGCTGTCTAGGGCAAACTGAAGCTTGTTTCAAGGACCCACACAGCAGCTGTCCATCACTGAGCTGTCTGGAGTAGCTTAGCAAGGATTGGGGTCGAGGCCCCTGCTGCCAGTTGGGTAGTTCTAGGCTCAAGAACCAACAACTTGCGAGGGGTTGTAAAGCTCTAACACCCATACCAGTGTGTAGACACATAAGTTTGGTGGCGGGTTCTAGGCTCTCGGCTCCGCCCCTTCCCATCTTCCTTTGCCTGTGGAAGTGCTGGATGCTGAGTGGTGAAATGCACAGACTCTGGAGGTGCAGCCTGGGTGGGTATCCCGCTCGCTAGCAGGGTGACCTTGAACAAATTAGATAAGGCGCTTTTCCTGTCTGTACAGTGGGAGTGATGATAATACCCACACAACTAGGAGAGTTGCGAGAATTGAACTCGTTCCTGCGTACAAAGGGTGCATCCCAGGGCCTCACACGTCCCAAGCTCTGTACAAATGACTCACCTTCCCGCGACCTCACACATGGCCCTGCCGCGTTTAGCTGCCTGCCTGCTGTTCTGTCCATCCTGTGGCGGTGTTACATGGTTTATTTAAGCTGCTCCCTCTAATGGGATTTTGTTTCCAGTTTTTACTGGTCTGAACAGCATTTCGTTGACTAGCCCCGTAGGTAAGGGTTTGCTCTCATCCTTGATTATCGCCCACCTTCAATTTCTCAGAGCAGAATTGCTGGGTCAAGGAGGGGACGATGCTGCCCAATTTTCCTCCAGAAAAGAACTAGTTTACCAGCAGTGAATGAGTGTGCCAATTTCCTTGCATGGCCAGGTTATTAACTTTTAATCAAATGAAGGTCCAAGAAAAATAGGAGATATTTCCCTGGGGAGAAAGTGTTCTTGTCCTGGCTTATAAGCAATAAAAGCTTAAGAGAACCTGAAGGGAGCCCAGAGGGGCCAGCAGCTCGTGGGGAAGCAGCGCCCTCTGCTGGTTTCCCCAGCTGCAGAGGTGTGAGCAGCCGTAGATGGCGATGCTGAGAGTGGGGGCAGGTGCCAGGAGTCAGAGGCCCCGACTTCTAGCCACTTAAACAGTCAGCCTCAGGTGACATTCAGTTCTTGTTCAGGTTGATTTACAGCAGGGCTTCTCAACTTCGTGGGGCTGGGGGGGGGTACTTTCATTCCTCAAGGAACACATTTTGGGGTATTCCCAATTGGGGGGCTGCTACTGACCCCTAGTAGCTGGAGGCCAGGGGTTCTGCTAAGCATCCGACAATGCATAGGACCGTCTCCCCAAAGAAACATCTGGCCCCTACGTCAGCGCAGTTAAGGTTGAGAAGCCGTGTTTTAGAGAATTGCTTGGAAGGTTGCTCTTTTCAGATTCAGATAAAATATAAAACTGCTAATCTATAATACCACTATTATTCCTATTTTTTTTTTTTTTTTTTTTTTGGTTCTGGAAACCTGTTCGTTTGGCAGAAGAAAATGGAAAATAGTTGGAACATAAACAGCACCTTGGCCTTTCTAGAAGGCGGAGGGGGACGTATAACCCATAACAATGTCACGAGTACTAATAAGGGAGGGAATTTTTCTCCTGTTAATTCGACTTGGTTAAACCTGCCATAAATTCCTGTGGCTCTCCCTTGAAGGCCTCATCTGCTAAAAATAGTGCTTTATTTGACATTTCCCCCCTGATTTCATGAGCCCCAGTGTTTTCCTAACATTTATAATTAATTGTGCTTTCCCCTGGCGGTGCAGGATTACCATCTGTAGTTCCAACTTGCTCCTCCCTCCCCCATGCCCCAGTAAATGCTGATTCAGGCATTGTTTCTAAGAGGGGGAAGGAAGGGACCTCCAGGAGCAATCTTAGACAAGGGTGTGCCTGAAGGGAAAAGTCTGACAAGAATTTCGGGGAAATCAAACTGCATTGCAGTGTACTTCGACATTTGCTGAGTGTGAGGACAGACTTCTTGCACTGGTGTGACCCAAACCTGTGAAAAAATACCCTATTATTCATTCTGCCTCGCTAGTCTCTGAAATACTTGTACGTGTCTTGAAACAATTAGTTGGAGTGGACTTATTAGCTGCTATAAAGAATGCTAAGAGTGTTTTTTTGGTCAGAAGAGGAGGAAGAACAGCCACAGCTTTCCCCTAAATATCAGACACTATTTCGGTCCTCCTCCTTGGAAAGTATTTTTCATACTGTAGATCACCGATGTGCAAAGTGGGCTATCAAGTCAGTTTCTGGGTCACAACCGGCATTTTAAAAAAAAACAGTAGAAAATATTAAAGGGTATTGCATAGAGTAAAGGGAACTTTTGTGTTGGTGGTTTTATAAAAATGTCATCAAACATAAATACCTGTGTGTGTGTGTGTGTGAGCGTGAGCACACACATGTGCATGGTGAGCAGTCTGTAAGGTGGTGGCTCCGGTTTTGCAACATGATGAAACCTGGCTTGTGTTTAAATCCCTTCATTCTCTTTTTGGTGTTTCCATGATTCTGACTTGTCTCCCGTCCTCAACGTTGCCTCTGTTGCTTTCTCAGGGGGCACCAGGGAGATCGGCTCAGCCCTCACCAGGATGTGCATGCGGCACAGAAGCATCGAAGCCAAGCTGAGGCAGTTCTCGAGGTGAGGAGCCCTGTGCGCCTGGCGGCCACGTGCCGGTGCTGATTTCAGGTTGAGACGTGGTGGTGGTGTGCAGCCTAACTCGCCATGAGCAGCACTGGTTTCCCCATAGCACCGGAATCTCTGCAACCCACCTCTCGGCACAGCCCATCACGCTGCTCGTTCACGGATCGCATATTTGTCGGGCATCTGGGCTCCGAGGATACAGCAGTCAACCAGAGGTCTAGGTCCCTGCCCTCGTGGAGCCTGCAACCCCTGCTTGAGGGTCTGCTCTGCGCTCCTGTGTGTCTCTCCTCACCCCCGGGCCCCGCCCCTGCAGGGGTCTCTTGAAGAGGAGCTGTGGCACTGGAGACTGAGGCGTGCCCCGCTGTCCTGTGTGACCCACTGCTGAGGACAGTGGGGGCTCGGAGCCCTGCATGCTGTCAGTCTCCTGTCTGTGGGGAGAAGCAGCAGTGACTGGCATGGGGATTCAGAGTCACTGGTGTTCAAATGAGAATGGCCGTTCTTCCGAGCAGATCGGCATCGTTCAGCAGTTTGCGCAGTTCTCCTCTGTGGGTAGCAAGTTGTGTGAGTGGCTGCTAATGGGAAATGCCTCTGCCCCTTGGCGGGGCCACCACGGCAGCGGACAGGACATAGCAGGAAGCACATGGGTTCCACTCCTCGGCTGGCTCTCGGCCCTTGTAAAATGGGGATAACAGTTTCCGAAGGGTTTTTGTAAAAATGAATGAAATGCCCACACGTTTACAGCAGAAAGTGCGTAGTGTAGTAGGTGATGAAGTCCATCCGCGTTCCCTCCTGCTCACACCTGGACGGCGCTCCCCAGAGCACACAGTGCCTGCTCCCATCATCATCCTGGTTTATTCTTGGGCAGGGCCTGGGGCCCCTCACCCTGTTTCAGTGATGAAGAGACAGCACTTCACCACTGCTGTTTATTGAGCAGCTACTATATGCCAGGTGCCGCCTTAGGTACATGGACAGAGTGGTGAATGGGACCACATACTGTTCTCACAGAGCGTACACACTAGACACTAAAGAAACCTCCTATGAGGCCAGGCGGGGTAAGTGACACGAGACGGAGTGCGTGGGGTGGGGTGGGTGGCCACTACTGACACTGGGGACCGCTCTGTTCGGAAGAAAGACCTGAGCAGAGACTGGAACAAGGAAGGGCGTGAGCCGTGCTGATGGCTGGACACAGTGTGCGAGGGAGGGGATTGCAGGTTGGCCCTGGTCAGAAAAGGAGGGAATCGTGCCAAGAACTTGGGGATTCTCAGGAGGCCCGGCACCAAACAGCAGTCTGAGGACACCTTCTGGGTTGTTCCCCCAGCGCAGGCCAGGCCGTGTGTGGGTGTTTTCTGACTTCTCTACCACAGCTCGGTGGCACAGGAATGGGCAGTATTCTCCCGCTTCAGACCAAGGGCTTGGGTCGCCCAGCTCTCAGGGTTCCTCCGTGTGGGGAGCCGCCTCTCCACAGGTGCACGTGGTCTGCTTGGGAGACGGCACAAAATGAAGGGGTGTGCCTGGAGATACCTTCCCCTCTGATCCAGGGGCTGGTGGTCCGGCTTCTCCTTCTCAAGGCTGGCCACGATTAGCCTGCGTTCATGACCTAGAATCCTCAATGCACATCAGAATCACGTGGGTCTTTTTAAAAATAGTAACTTGGGGGCCTCACCCTCAAAGTTTCCATGAGCTGTGGGGAGAGGCCCAGGTCGCTTCACCTTTTAAAGCTCTCCAGGTGCTCCTGTCGTGCAACCAGAGGGGGCCCCGCTTGTGTGCCACCCGCTTGCTAATGAAAGCATTGACTAGAACGGGAGTGAGAGGCGCGGTCACTTCCATCGGTCACGCTTACCGCTTCTTAACAGTCCCTGAAAAGCGTCCTGAAAATGAGGTGGTTGCAACATCGGGGATTTGGATGTGAACTTGGGCTTAGTATGCTGCCTTGTCTTGCTTCAGAGCATCGTGATTTCGGTATGTTTTGACAACCAAGTGTAAACCTTGACAACACAACTATATCTGTTTAATTTCTCCCTTTCTTCCTCTTTTGGTAAAAGCGCTTTAATCGACTGTCTGATAAACCCACTTCAAGAACAGATGGAAGAATGGAAGAAGGTGGCCAACCAGTTGGATAAAGACCACGCAAAAGGTACGCCCTCTGAGATGTGTCCGGGAAACACTGTGGGCTGCGCCTCGTGCCCCCGCCTGCCTCACTGGCCTCCCCAGGGCCCGCTCTGTCCCTGCTTCTCCTGCAGGCCTTTCAGTGTCGGAGGGTAAGGAGCAGAAAGTGACCTGCAGCAGGGCTCAGCGCCAGTGCTGTGTCACTCAGCCGCTGTTGGCCCTCACTCGGTGGCATTTGCCGTGGGCAGCTGAGTGAAAAGTGAATACGATGCCAGGCTTCACTGCCCACGATTCATACTTAAGGCATTGCAGCCCATGTTGCAAACTGAACCTTTGACAATATAAGCTAACCTTGGGCCTCCTGCCCAGAAATGACCGTGTCAGTGCCTCATGGTGCCAGGGGCTCCAGGGACAGAGCGGTCCAGACAGACACCACCCCTGTTGGTCTTCCCGTTCCGAAGGGCAGGGGTGCTGGCAGTGTGGAAGGGGCAGGGTACGTTGCTCCAGGATTCCCACAACCTGCAGTGAGTTCTGGGGAAGGAAAGCATGTGGGGAGATCTGAGGGCAGAGACCTGGAAACAAAGAGTTGGCTAATGGGCCATTTGAAGAGCATTTAAATGAGAGCCCTGTGGGCTTAGGGCGGGGAAGGGAAATGATGGCAATAACTGTGAGGAAACTGGTCGGGTTTGCAGTCAGTTGAATACGAGGGTAGCGGAGGAGAGAAGTGCTAGAGTGAAGGTCATTTTAGATGTCCACATCTGGGTGATGGCAATACCAGCCACAGAAACGGGGACGTCTGGGAGGGGGTGTGGACTGATGGCACAGAGGAGGGGTCGGGGTCTGCAGGGTCTGGCCTTGGTGTTCATGTGAAGGAGAGGCAGCTGGGTCCCTCCTCATACCCCGCCCGCGCCCACCCCCCCCCCACAGTCTCATTTCTGCTGCTGCTATCTGAAGTTCTCTTGCCTGAATTGTAACATCTTGCCGTGTGGGTCCCACTTCAGGAAGGAGATTTAGGCCTTAGGAAAGTAGAGCACATTGAAAATATGTCCAGATACTTGAACTGAGAAATTGTGACTTTTTCATTTTTTGTAAAATATTCCCAAGTGATGCCTTTCCTTGAAGCCGGTCTGAATGAATGCTGTTGGGAAAACCGCGGTGCCTGTTGTAGTTTCTCGTGTTAATAGCGCCTCTCTCTGCTCGAAAACTGCCCTGTTTGTTCCGTGTCGTAGTTTTTGCTTCCTGTGGTGAATGGGAAGGTGGCTCCAAAAGTATTTTCTGTTGAGCAAAATGGTAAATGGTTCAACATTCTGCTTTCTCTTAGAGTACAAAAAAGCTCGTCAAGAGATAAAAAAGAAGTCCTCGGATACACTGAAGCTGCAGAAGAAAGCAAAAAAAGGTAACGTGACGAATTCTGCGGTTAATAGTGTTACTTTGGGGAAAAGAACACGTGCTTGACTTGTCTTTGAGGCAGAAAGCGCTCAATTCAGACCTCCTTCCGGATGACGGCCTGGAGAGCAGATAGGCGCAAAAAGACTCCATCTGAGTTCAAGTTCTCAGTGCAGACTGTCTATTAATTTGAGGCCCTTGCAAAGTTGCACTTGACTAGTTTCCTCCCCCCACCTTTGTCTCCAAGATCTGACAGTTGTCATGCCCATTGTACGTTATAATGAAACCTATAAATTTCCTGGAAGCCTGGGGATCGTGCACAAAAGCCTTTATGCAAATGTTCTATTGTAATTATTACAGAAATTATGTCATTTTCTCCATCTTTCACAGCCTATAATCTCCGAAACCCTTTATTAAGTCTTGTGAGAGTGTTAGAAATGGCTGCCGCGGGAGCCAGGCATCATGACTAACAGGGAGATTTTTCTTGATGTTCACGAGGGTGGGCGCTCCAGAAGGGAGAGCAGACCCATGCGAGGGGCCCACCTCCCGCCTCCCTGCCTGCCGTCATCTGCACGCCAGTTCACTGTCAGATCCGTGACCTGGCATTGCTCTTCCGGCACGGACTGGGAGTTGCAGGAGAGGGAGCTAGCTGCAGCCACTTTGCAAGCGTTGGCAACATTTTACCAAGACCTGAAAGGCAGGGACTCTCTCTTGAACTGGAGAAGGTGACCAGTTCTTCTTGACACCAAGTTTTTCACTTTGCTGCTTCACAACTTTTTCCCGTCAGGCTGCTCTGTGGGTAATATTTAGCATTTATTCGGGACAGTGATCTTTTGAGGTAGAAATCCCCAAAACCAATGTCCTTTTTCCTAAACAAACAGATTTTTGGGGGCGGGGGGAATGCACTTGGAGAAGTGGGATGGTTTGGTGGAAGAGAGGTGAGGACAAAGTTTTGATATTTCTAAAAAATGTCCTCTTCGTTATTATTGCAAGACAAAAGCAGCAAAACTGTCACCCATGGTCAGATTTTCTGTTTGTCTTGGCCCCAGTTGTTGCTTTTAGATGTGTTTTCCAGACCTCAGTACTTCTCAAAACTACCTCTGGCCCATGAGGGCACTGGGAGCAAGTGTTCGACAAGTTCAAGGGTTTGTGGCTGGTAGCATTTTATTTAGCACGTCTGGAGGCGGGTGTTTGTAAATCAGACCGCCACCCTCTGCCCCTGAGTCTGAGGTTTCACGGGAGGGCAGCCTGCTGCAGGTTTGGAGCTAGTCCCCACCTCACTGACAGCTTGGCAGCTTTGAGATAAGAGAGATTGTGGGTTTGGAGGGAGCGTCCAGGGAAGACGTTTGTGGCTTGGAAAAGGTTTGGGAGTTTAGTGAAGAGGACGAGGTAAGAAAAAGTAGCGGTTCTCCCTTTGCTCTTCCAGACCTCTCTTCAGGGACCTTCAGTTCTTGGCTTCAGAAATAATCCTTTTATCTGAATTCACCACGGAGGCTGAAACAGCCCTCGTCTGTCACTCAGAGTCACTGGCAGTGTCCAATTAGCGGAATTTGGACCTCGGGGGGAAGCCGGATCGGATCGGTCGATGGCAGTGCTACACGAAAGGAAGTTTCTGGAATTCGACTTGCCCAGCACTGGCTCAGGCTGCCTGGGGAGGCCCAGGCGTCAGATAGAAAGATTCAGGACGTCAGATAGAAAGATTCAGGACGCGGAGGGGTGCCGGGCTGTGCAGCATGCAGATGCTCTGGCCCTGAGACGTGGGGATGGCTGGCGTTTAGTCGTGAGGCGTCCTGGGGCGCTCGGGCCCAAAGGCTGAGAGATGGAGGCTGTGACCTGAGGCGTCCACCTTTTCGGTCCCAACCACATATCTGGAGGTCAAAGGCTCCATATCCTCTCCAGACTAGGTGGCTGTGAAGGGGTACTGATGTCAATAAGCCAAGTCAGTCGCTTGGAATGTTCTGGATGGTTTTCAGCTTACTCCAGAAAACATTTTTAATGTCTTTCCTTTATTTTTTTAAAAAAACACTTTTTTTCTAAAATATATGATTGCATTTGTTTTTGTTTTTTACCAAGTGTTCATATTTGTGTAGTTCTGGGATGCATGGAACCTTCTGGAAGGGACCAGAGTCATCACTGTGAGTTTGTGTTTGAGATGGAGTGCTCTGGTTGGCCCGAGAATGGGCTGGAACTGCTGCAAGCTAAGGGTCAGGAGAAATCTGGTTATTTGAGGCTTCCAGGTCATTGGGGTCTGGTTAGCCGAAGTATTCCTTTGGGCTGGAAGCCTCTCCAGCCCTTACATCTCCCGAGAGGTAGCTTCCCGAGCGTCCGGAGTTGCTTTGAGATCTACACCCTGTATGAGGGCGGGCAGGTGCTTGGACACACTCTTTTTCATCCGGACGGAACTGAGTCTGAGTTCTACAGCCAAAGCATCACTTCCCTTTACCTCCCCTTTCAGGAGACTATCAAGCAGCTTTCTGCCTTGCCTTTTTCAAAATCTGTGATCTTTGACCTAAAAGTTCTTCCGATTCTCCCTTTCGAAATTCCAGATGCCTTGCACCCTTAGGCATGGCCTGAGCACTGCCCTTGACATAGGCAGAGATGTGTGGGACGTCATTTTTGTGACTAATTCACCCTGATTCTCACTCTGCAAATACCAGCTTTGGTCACTCTCTTTATTGGACTTTTTTTTTCCTGTAATATAGAGAAAAGTCATTTTTTTTTAAAGATTTTATTTATTTATTTTTTTAGAGAGAGGGGAAGGGAGGGAGAAGGAGAGAGAGGGAGAGAAAGAGCAATGTATGGTTGCATCTCACATGGCCCTCACTGGGGACCTGGCCTGCAACCCAGGCATGTGCCCTGACTGGGAATCGAACCAGGACTCTTTGGTTCCCAGCCTGCACTCAATCTACTGAGCTACACCAGCCAGGGCCCGAAAAGTCATTTTTAATGTGTAGATTTTTAAATACTACCATCAAAAACACTTTCACTTTTTTTAGTTTGTTTTTGGTTAGTCTTTATCTCAAAATCACTTTGAAACAACTTGGCATGTGCTCCAGCTGTGGGTGAAGGGGCCTCTTTTTGTGGAAGGCGGGTTCATCAAACAGCTACGGGGAGTAAATACTAGGCGGGGAGTTGGGGGGCTAGAGAGGCCCTCTTCACCCTCCAAGAAGTTCCAGGCTAGTGCCCAGGGCCGGGCACAGGGCAGAGCCAGCCGGCTGACAGGGGAGGGGACAAGACAGGCAGCAGGCGGGTGGGCAGTGGTGTGGCGCAGCTGACCCGGGAGCCCCAGTCCGCGTGGCATCTCCTGAGCCCCGTCCTGGTGCTTGACGTCAGCCGAAGGCCTTTAGGCTCCTGGCGTCGGCCACAGCCCGTCTGAGGGAATCAGAAGGAATTGGATGTGGGGAACAGATTTTCTGTCGGTTCCCTGCGTTTGCCACTGTACTGGACAAAGTCAGCAGCCTTATTTCTCATTTAGCTCCCATGATATTGTTAACTTAAATTTAAAAAATTAATTATGATGTTTCAATCTTCGACTTCTAAAATTCTATCAGGGGCTTTCTTTGAGAGACCTGGAACATTTTAATACGTTAACCCTCAGGCTTGACATTTAAATAGTTGAATCTATCATTTTCCACCAGAGGCTGCAAAGTTAATATTATAAATTCACTAAACAGACTCACTGAGTTTCAGACTTGCATGTTATTTGCTTTTATACTAAAATTTTAAATTGTTTAATTATTTTTTTCATTTCTACTCCAGTTAAACTTTGTATCCTAGGTTTTTCTAGTTACTCTTCAAGTTACGGTGTTACCTTTGAAGGGGCTTCTTGGTAAAGCATCTAAATTGACTTCTTTCTGGAATGCATTCTTCGCCTCTCTTTAAAAAAACAAACAAACCTTGCTGTATTGCCTAAGGGCGATGATTCCTAACTAGGAAGATTTAGATGAACAGGAGAGAAGTTAGCAGGTCAGGAAGCGAGCGTGGCCATGCGGCTCTTGGGAGATGTGGGTTTACTCGCCCCCCTGTGCAATTCCATGGCTGCCGTGGACTGTGTAACCCATGAAAGAAAGGTAAGACTCCTGCTCGAATACCAGTTTGACTTTATTATTTTCCTTTTTGTGTCAATTGTGTGTCCTGCACTTTCTCACCGCGCGTGCCCTGCCAGTGGAAACTCTCGGTAAGTCTACTGTCCGACTCTCTGGTGGCTGGTCACCGTGTGGTCCTTGCTGTGGGCTTTCCGTGGTTGTCCAGACCTGTGTTAGTGGCCCGAGTTTTCCTGCCAGCTCAGAACAATCAATGGTGCCTACTTCATTTTCCCTGACTTTAAAAAATTTGTATGTGTGTGTATTTCAGTCACTTTCTCTCTTCGATGTTTGGGGCTTTAACGGGTTAGCACGATGCTGTGACAGCCTTCACGTCCTCATAATCCAGTATTTGACTCATGGAAAGAAGAAATACGGAGTGATTTAAACCCTCCTTTCCCCAGGAAATAAATATATTTACACACACATATATACCTAGGAATATATATGTGCCTGTGTTTCTATCACAAATAAGACCTGTGGAAGCTACGCTGAATAACTGCCCCCAAAGTAATTCTCAGCTCAGATTTGGTTGGATTAAGTTTCAAAGTATCTTTAACTTTTTGAAAAGAACCATAGAGTTCTTTTCAAAACCAAGAATTCATTTAAAAAAAAAACAAAGTATTTCTTATTTCAGTGGAGTTTGTGAAATGGTTCACTTCAAAGGTATTGGATCTTCAAGTTCAATAATCACAATGATTCTTCTGGACTGAACGATGAACCTCCTTCTGTGGGTGATTTTGCTACTAAACCTTCCGGTTGCTTTCGGCCTCTGTGGCTGTCCCCTGTCTCGGAGAGGCCTGTGCAGGAGGGACGCGTGCGGCTGGCGGGCTCGGTGTGCCCCAGTGTCAGTGAGCGGGTGAGCGTTCACATGGAGCGGCGCCCGGGGGCGTTAGAATTGGCTTCTGTCATCGACGGCAAACCCCAGCCACACAGGTCTCCCCTCACAGGTGGGCCAGGGTGGCCACTGTCCTGGGGACACAGCTGTGGCCCGACCTCCCCTCACGGGGGCATCGGGCTAGTTAGTTGTTCCCCAACTTTAAGAGTGACGATCCTCAGTATTGTGCGTGTGACACAGCTTGACCGGTGTTTAGGGTGCCTTTGAAGGAAGGTAAGACGGCCAATGTTCTCGCTCATCGGGGAAAAATTCATACCGCATCCCACGCACCATTTTGAAGTGTATTTGTCACTGGCTTTTAGTACCTTCACAGTGTTGTGCAGCCATCACCGCCATCTGGTCTCAGCATTTGTATCACCCCCAAAAGACACCCCGTGCCTTTTAAGCACTTGCTCCCCCTTCTTTCCTGTCCCCAGCCCCATTGCCGAGGGCAGTTCCAGACCCGACACAGGTGCACACAGCTTTTCTCTTCCCCCAGGTGCAGGGCTAGGCACAAGTGAGCAGGGACCCGATCAAGGCCTTTCTGTCACATTAAAAGACTTGACTTTTAGGACTGTGTTGAAGCCCTTGAAGACTTCTTGGCTTCTAGGAGATTCTGCTGTGACAGTGTATATTTGGATTTGATTGTGGCTCTGCTGGACAGCTCGTTAGCAAGTGGCTTTTCTTCAGATGAGAGATGACAGTGGCAAGGGCACAGGGATGGAGAGGCAAACGGGTTCATGAGCTGTTGAGAAGAGTGAGCGAAAGAAGGAGCTGAAGGGGCCACAGGTTTCTGGACCAGGCGACCGGGTGGAGAATGGCAGAATGTTTCCTCAACTGCAGAGGACGAATCTCCTTGGTGACGTGAAGCTTCTCTATTTGCGACGCAGCGTGGCGAGCCCCAGGTCGGCATGGGATGGCTTCTGGCTGGTCTTGGTGCTGTCTCGTCTTGCTCTTTGCTTGGGTGAACAGCTGATTGCTCACGACCAGCAAATCTTGATGATGAGAAACCCCTTCCTTTAGTGAAAGGGTTACGGGATCTAGAGGACCTCAAACTGAATACTCATGAAAAGAAAACCCCACTGTGCCCTGTACACTCTCCCCTACGGAGGTGCCCAGGGTAAGGAGGACAACTTCAGGGATGCTGCGTGGCCACTGGTGGCCCCTGACACTTACCCAGTGCTCACCACACGCTCGGCACAGGGCTAAACGCTTTATATGAGTGAGTTCATTTGGTTCACAACAGCCACGCGAGCCCGGGACTAGCTATTAGTCACATCTCACAGATGAGTGGGAACTGAGGCACAGCATGTTGACAGAGTAACAGGAATTGAGTTTGAAAATTTTTAAGTCAAAAAGCCTCCACTCTCTCTTGCTTTTGATTTCTGGTTGTTTGGGGAATCAATTAAGAACAGTTGCGGGACATTAGAGTAGGAAGAGAATGTATAGAGGCAGGATGAAAGCTGCCTTTTGGTTGAAAAAGGGAGTTTTTCACCCCGAATTCTAATCTCCAGTCTCTCCTTGCATGTCCATTTCTGAATTTACATCCTGTATCTCAATATTTGTATCCCATATCTCACTGACTCTAGGGTGCCATCAATTTAAGATGCACCATTATTTTCTAAACCACGAAGAAAGAAAATCCTGCTGATTAAATAGGATGATACACCATCGATCATAGGACACATCTTGATTTGTGAGGTGCAAAAACGTGGAAAAGTGGGCATGTGAGAGTGACAGACAGTGTCTGTCTCAGGGGCAGGTGGAAGTCGTTTTGTGAGGTTTCTGCAGCTTCCTCATACATCTGGCTCGGGAAAAGAAACGACTTTGGATGTTTTTCTGATGGTGACCTTGGCCCAGTGTGCCCAGGGGTTTGTCCTCTGCTTAAAGGCCCTTAGCCTGAGAATGGTGCCCGTGGTCCAGGCTCGGGCGCAGGTGTGGGCTGCAGAGTGCGGAGCAAGAGTCCGGGAGGTTCAGGTCCCGCTCGCTGCACCTGTCTGGCTTTTATATCAGGTTGTCGAAGACGGACGGAAAACATTTAGCTCCTGACAGCTCAACCCCAAGGTTTGTTTGGGCTTGTGGATGAGAAAGAACTACAGCAGGGGTCTGGCCACGCCTTGCTAGCTCAGTGGCCCTGGGCAAGCCACTTTCCCTCCCTCAGTTGAGGCTGCCACTCTGCCCAAAGAGGGTGTTAATTGCTGCCTTGAGCGCATACATCAGGATTAAAGGGGAAAAGTGTAAATGGTGGGAAGAAATGGGATCTTCCTAACTCTCCCTTACAAAACTCAAAAAATAAAAAAAGCCCAAGCCCTTTTCCTTTAAAGGAGCTACTTTGGCCGAGACATGTGCCCACGATACCCCAGGAGCGTTTTCTGTAAAAAAGAATAACCATCTGATTTCCCCGCGGGAGCGAAGGGCACCTGGCCTTCGTCCGTCGGAATTCTCCAGCGTGAGGCCTGGAAACCGAGAGGGAAAAGTGCTCGAGACTGAGATGACTGAGATTGTACAAAAAAGGTCACGGACGAGTCTTTGCTCAGGAATTTTATCTGGAAAACCCATTTAGGGCACCCCTCCCTTCTTTTGGCTGCTTGGCCGTCCTGGAATTTGCCAGTTTGATGGCGTTAGGCCGTTTAAGGCCATCGTGGTTGCAGGCCAGTGAGCAAACACAGATGAAGTGGTTCTCTCAGTGCCTCATCCACTCGCAGATACCTGTGTACCTGTGTCCAGGCAGGTGTGCAGGGTGAAAAGGTGCAGTGCTGGGCGGAAACACGCGTGGGGCTCCCAATCGGTAGGGGAGACTGACATCACTCAGAAAAGTCGAAAAATAAAGATGAAATTAGTACCGGGGAGTGTCACGAAGGATACGTATAGGGAGCTTCTAGCTCAAGTGGTAGAATCCTAGTCTCGGGAGAGAGTTCAAGGAGGGCTCAGCTGAAGGACAGAGACCTGCAGAACAAGCAGACTAGGCAGGTGGGGAGGAGGGAGAGCGACTTGAAGGTGGGGTGAGCAGAGGCGGGGAGGGAAGGGAGGGGTCCAACAACTTGAGGCTGTGAGCAGACGGGCTGACCCATGCAGGCCTTGCAGGGCAGGCCATGTGAAGGGCACTGGACTTTTCTGGAAAGAAACAGGAGCTATTGACAAGAAGTGATAGCACTTGCATTTCTGAAGGAATTCGGGGCTGCTGATCTTAAATGCAATTCCGGTGACATCTGAGGGGCCCTTAAGGCTGTCCAGGTGAGAGAGCAAGATGGCCCAGTGAGAGTGGCGCCAGCAGAGGTGAAACGAGAGGACAGAGTTGAGTCACGTGGGAGCTGGAGTGGCCGGGACGGGTGTGGAGGTGTAGGTGAGGCTGTCTTCAGGCCGTCGCACACAGGAGGGGCGTGAACAGGCGCCGGCGTGGTACAGCTCTGGCTTTGTGCTCCTGAGAGAGTGGCGCTTCTTAAAGCCAGTGCCTCCCACGGGGCCACGGAATAATTTTCTCCACAGCTTTTTTTAATAAATATGATTATATGTTATGTTCACAAATTTAAGGAGTAAACGTTGTGTTTTTTGGTTATGATTATCCTGAGCTGAGTGGAAATGTACTCACTGTAACTGTAATTATAGCAGTCTTTACAGATTATACTTATTTTAGAATACCACAATTTGAAAAGCCCTTTAATTATAACACAATACATATTTAAGATAAGTTTGCTATAATTATAGAATAATTTAAATTTATGTTTACGAGATTAGACTACACTCTGTTCTAGTCACTTTGCTTTTCTATGTAAGTATATTTTTAAAAGTCAGTGTTATTAATTACACATAGACATGTGCCTTGTAACTTGTGACGGGAAGTAGAATACACATTTTTGCAATTTCTTATAGTCAGAGTCTGGCAGTAAGAGAAACAGCTGCTATAATCCAAGCTCACCCCAGCTGGTTTCGTCAGGCATTACGCACTGTACTCCGCCCTCTCCCCCAGCTCCCCTCCACCCTCCCCGACGGCAGTTCAGTGCGTCTGACCTGGTCTGCACCCTCCACGTACCTTAGGTGAGAACATCACAGACGAGGCTGGGAGATCTGCAGAAGGCCCGAGATGGGCCGCGTTCTTCTGCAGGTTGCACGAGAGCAGGGCCTGTGTCATGTACACTCGGTGTAGGTGGAGTCAGGTACACAAACCTTACAATTCTAGGTGGGGATGACCCAGGCTTTCCTCCTGACGCTGTGTCTATGGGACAGTGTGTCCTCAAGAGGGAGCCCAAGTCCCCCAGCAAGCCCCTGGAGAGAGTGGAGAGTGTTCATCTAGGCTTCCTGTCCACTGGAAATACATGAAACCTTTGGTCTGGTGGCTGGGCCGTGTGTGTGGATGGCTCCCCTGCCTCCCGGTGGCCAGGCCGTGTGTGCGGACGGCTCCCCTGCCTCCCCGTGGCCAGGCCGTGTGTGCGGACGGCTCCCCTGCCTCCCCGTGGCCAGGCCGTGTGTGCGGACGGCTCCCCTGCCTCCCCGTGGCCAGGCCGTGTGTGCGGACGGCTCCCCTGCCTCCCAGTGGCCAGGCCATGTGTGTGGATGCTTCCCTGCCTCCCGGTGGCCAGGCCGTGTGTGCAGATGGCTCCCCTGCCTCCTGGTGGGAGAAATGGAAGCAATGGTGGAGATGCTGTGGGAACTGATAGAATTATCCTGAGGGGTAGACGGTGATAAATGGAGGAATGGGTGAGTGGGTGACCTTGACCATGTGTGGAAACTTCTCAACCAGCAGATTCTCACGCGATGGCATTGTGGATAGTGATTCCGTACTGCATAGTGTCACACCCACCCACGTGGGTGCTGCCTTGATGAGTGAGAGACACACACACACGCATGCACGCACGCACGCACACACACACACAGTGTTTTCTGTACTTTACGGGCCAGCTACAGCATTTCCAGGGGTGGCTTCTGACGGCATGTGAGTCTCCCTTTATGTGCTAACTCAGAACTTAACCGCTGCCTCACAAATGACTTAAAATCCAGTGACCTTTTCTGTTGGGACATTCTTGAAGCCTGACCTCTTGCTCCAAATTCAGCCTTCTCATCTACTTATGAGAGAAAATTCAGATTATTTTCCTCCACTCAAGGCAATTTTTCCTGACCCTTTTGTTTTTTCAAACCAAATGATGCATTGCATTTAAAGTTCTCTGTGTCATTCGTCGGAGGGGTACATGGTGACTGGTCAGGAGCCTCCCTAGGAGGGTAGTGACATTCATTCCTGGGCTTGAGGCAGTGGGCCCAGGGCACTGAGTCCAGTGACAGAGGGATCCGGCTGCCTGGGCTCTGCCCTGGCTCACTACCTGTTCTCTGAATGACCCTGGACAAGTCCCTCACCCTCTCTAGGCCCCACCTCCACTGAAGTACCAGCAGGTGTGCTTGGATGACCCCTAAGGCCACCTCCGTCGCCGATACTCTGTGTTTAAAACGATCAAGCATTTGTTGAGCACTTTTATACACTCACGGCATTGTGCTGAGGGCTGGGAGAATCTGAGAGCATGCCCTGAGGAGTTTTTTATTTCTCTTTTTTATTGACTTTATTGGGGTGACATTGGTTAATAAAATATATGGGTTTCAGGTGTAGAGTTCTATTAGGTTGTCTGTATGTTATATGATGTGTTTACCACCCCAAGTCAAGTCTCCCTCCATCACCATGAAGTTTAGAAACCCTTTCTCTGGTTTGGATGACGGGGAAGCCCCTGCTTGGGAGCCCAGTGTGGAAGCTCCTGAGCTGGTCCCCTGGGCGGTCACCCTCTCGTTGCCACCTGCAGGTCAGATTACATCAGCCCCTTCCCCTGACACAGGGCCTGTTTGTCTTCTAGAGCTGCAAGTTTTTTCTCTAAAGGGTCAGATTGCAAAGTCTTTGTCTCAGAGCTCTGCCCCACGGTTGTAGCAAGTGTGGGTGTAGTCAGTATGCAAATGATAGGGTTCAGCTGTGTTCTGATAAAACTTTATTTATAAAGACGGTTTGCCACCCGAGCTCTAGAACTGTTTAAAAGGTTGACACCCTGTCTTAAACTCTATAAATGGTTGCCTCCGTGCTGGGGTCTGTGCACCTGGCTGCACAGGGGCCCCGCTCGGAAGCGACACCCCCTTCGGTTTTTCACCAGCAGAGACCTGACTGTAGGTCTTTTTATTACCGGGCTTGTTTGACAGGGAGGGCATTCTGGACTCTCCACTGGGGAGTTCAGCTGACTGCCAGGGAGTCCCAGGGGCCCCCAGAGCCAGGAGAGCTGGTGCCTACTGTCCTTGCTTTCAGGGAGAGACACTTCTGTGCAGACAGAGGCTCTTTGATTGAGGTGGACCCAGCAAAGCCAGCTTGTGCCCAATTTTGGAAACATCCACAGGCCTTCACCTGTTTATCCTTTAGCCTCTTCTGAATGTTTTGAGAGGAAAGAATACCATCTGGCTGCCATGTCCTGGGGTTTTGTTGGCAGAAGGCACTGTGGGGTTGCCTGAGGCAAGTCAGGAGGGGTCCCCCAGGAAATCTGCTGTGCCAGGAATAAGCCAGTGTGACGTTGTAGCATTGCAAATTGGAAGTGGCTAGTCCTAGAAAAATAGCCACCTTGCATCCTTTCTGGGTATTACTAAATAACTTTTCTATGTCTTGGAAATGTGCGGTTTCCCCTCCAGCACCCAGGGGAAGAGGGGCCATTGTCCTAGGAGCTGGTATCTCAGCAAGCCACGCTTGGGGCTTTGTTCTGTTTGCAGGGAGAGGTGACATCCAGCCTCAGTTGGACAGCGCTCTTCAAGATGTCAACGATAAATATCTCTTGTTGGAAGAAACAGAAAAGCAGGCGGTCCGGAAGGCTTTGATTGAAGAACGTGGCCGGTTCTGCACCTTCATCTCTATGCTGCGGCCTGTGATTGTAAGTTAGTGGAAAGTTCCAGAAAGCCTAAATGCCAGTTGGGAGGAAATTCTCCTTCTTTCTCCACCTATCATCGAGTCATTGGGATTCTGCTGTGTGTCAGGGAACCCTAGCAAAGTGCCCGAATGTGAGTTGTCCCCTTGAGCATACAACTTTCCAGGGATCATCTTGCTGAGGCCCACAGCCCTGGTGTGGCACTTACGGGAAAGTGTTTCTGCCATAGTCCTATGTTCCTGCATCATCACCGTTAATATTAAGTTTGTAGTAGAAACAAGGAAGGAGGGGGCACGTGACCACTGTTGAACTCATATTGCTGTCACAGAGATATCTATAAGCTCTAGTGGAGGGGCCAGGCTGCAGGGCCTGTGAGGGAAGACATAGGCAGACCCCCCAGCTGGCCTGCTAGCCCCAGACACTGTGAGGGAGGCCCATGAGCTTGCTTCGGCTTTGGTTCACTGCTGTCTGCAGCATGCAGGCCACTCCAGTGATGGCAGAGCTCCCCTTCCTTCCAGCTCCCAAACAAAGGGCTGGTAGTGCCTTCAGCAGAGATGTGCCAATCCTAGGGGGACCCTCTTCTGAAAAGTCTGAAGGGTTAGACAGGGGCCCTAATAAAAACGGTGGGACCAGGACAATGAAGTGGGTCACTCATGGTGATAACACGCTGTGAATTGCTGTCCCTCAGGAAGAAGAAATCTCAATGCTGGGGGAAATAACTCACCTTCAGACCATCTCGGAAGACCTGAAAAGCCTGACCATGGACCCTCACAAACTGCCCTCCTCAAGTGAACAGGTGGGAGGGTTGGTTAAGCACTCAGGAGAGCAGACCACAGAGATGAGGTTCACGGTCCCGAGGGTCCCCTGAGGCATTATCCCGTCATGTTGTACAGTGATCATCATCACTCGCCGTTGCAGAGCACCTGCTGTCTGCACTATGACCTAGACTGTCTCAGCTAATCTCCATGGAGAGCACTGGGTAAAGTCACTCAACCAGGCTCGCCTAGATAGTTAGTGGTGGAACTGAGGTGTGAAGCAAGCAGTTAGTTCCAGAGCCTGTGCTCAGAACCGCTGTGGTCACCTACCCTCCAGAAATGCCTTTCCACGGGAACACGACAGAGTGTCTTGGTTGTCACGGTGAACGATTCTAATTAAGTAATGCATGAGGTTCTCCCTTATGAGAAAGGTGACATTTTCTGTGCTTATTATTTGCTTCATGTGACATCAACACTGTACCAAGTGGGTACCCACTGTACCAAGTGGGAAGAGACATATCTGGGGGAAGAGCTGATGCATCACAGGTTGGCTTTTGCCCTTTGCATAAAATTCTTCTCGCCCCCTTGGAGAGCCAACTCAGAAGACAAATTGGAGAGCTTATAGTTCCTGCTCTGTGAAATTGCTCTTGTGAGCCCACAGCATGCAGGCATTCACTCAGTAGATAGACATTTGTTGAGCACCTACTATGTGCATAAAAGGTAGACCTTACACTCAAGTAGTTCTTTGTCAAGCAAGGGAGACGGATATAGAAATACCTGTGAAACAATTGGTTTGCTCTTGATTCTGTCGGGTTTTACAATATCAGACCCTGGTCAAACAGGGCACAAGTGACCACTGACCACCAATTGGCTAAAATGCAAGGTCAACAGTCCTGAAACCATGATTGTCTCTGTGGTGTTATCAGACGAAAATCCTGTGGACTCTAGCCTTGTATAAATGGCTTGTAAATTGTTTGTCACCGTGACTCTCCCTCTCTCTCTCCATACTCCACCCCTCCCCCCAATTAAGTCTCGTTTTACTTGTCTCAGAAAAAGAATTATGATGTTAATGGGTTAGTAGTGTGGTTCTTTAATTAAAAAACAAAAAACCCATAACAACACTTTTTCTTTAATCCCCACCCTCGGTGATGGCAGAATTTCGATGTTACGGGTTTTAAGATTTGACGGATAACTTTCCTTTCTCGGCACCTCGCTTACCCACCTGGCTCTGTCCCCTCAGGTGATCTTGGACTTGAAAGGCTCTGATTACAGTTGGTCGTACCAGACGCCACCCTCTTCCCCCAGCACCACCATGTCCCGCAAGTCAAGTGTCTGCAGGTAAGTGAAGCCAGGCTCTGCCCCTGCTCTTGGGACGGCTCTTCTCGCTGCTCCTGTGCTCTGCCCAGCAGCCTTCGCCTCTTAGACGTGCCTGCTTTAAACAGGAAGTGGTGATGTCCTCGGCTGAAAGGACTCCCTCTGTATGAATTTGGTCTCACTGTTTAGTCTCTGGGTTCGTCTCAGATCAGGAGGAAAACCCCATTTGGCCCTAGATGAGTGGATGCAGCTTCCTGTCTTTCAGTTGCATGTCGTAGAGATTGTCCCACTTTGTGAATTCACGTTTCATGTCCTTATTCCTGTACAGGCTGATCTCGCTATTGTCAGGACAACCAGCCGAAGTTGCAGTGGCTTGTGCCCTCAGTTTCCCCAAGTTTTTGTCCCCAGGGTTTCATAAAGTAAATGGAATCCTTGCTCTGCTAACCACTACCCCCTCCCCCACCACTGCTTGTAATGAGTACTGCTACCGACACACAGCAAGAACCAACTGGAATAGTTCTGCCACCCACAAAACTGTTTCCTAGCG
>PVJI01004820.1:39684-104105 GCA_004026765.1 Micronycteris hirsuta | reverse complement strand
GGACCAGGTTAAAGCAATATTCAGAGATCAGCAAGCCAGAATATTTTAAGATACACCTTTGCCAAATTCCTATTAGAGAATTCCCATCCCACAGACATGATCCACACTTGCTCACACAGGAATCACACGGAGCTGTGCTCAAAACGTGTAAATTCTCAGGACTGCGTGTTTACACACGTGTGGAAATCACTGCCACATACCTCCTCTATTTTATATAAATATAATTTTTTTAACTTTGTGTTGGTTTTTGTGTTTTGTTTTTGAGTTGTCTTTTACATCTGGCATTTCCTCCATTGTTCTGAAAAACATGAGAGGTGATGACATGAAAAACAGGTGTTTTAAGCAAGTTGTACACATGAGTGACCCCTTTAAAGCTTGAATCAAAGAATTAAAGGAGAAAGCAAAATCACAAAACCAGACCATATTGACTGACTATTCAATCTGATGTGCTATGCAAATGAGATCTTCACTTCTAAGCCAATGGCATAGAACTTGGTGAAAGAAATCACATGTCATTATATTCTTTTTTTATTCAGGTCCAGCCAAGGCAGGTGTCTGTAAAGTTACCCATGCAATCCTGGAGCAGACACTAGTCTCTTCAGTGCTAGCTGCTGAAAATATGCTGAGCATGACACCTGGGAATTTTTTTTGCATAAGCAGTGTGTTTTTCTCATTTCCGTAAAATGCTCAGTACTTGTTATAGAGCCCAATACATGTTAGGAACTCTGAGAACACTTGCACAATGAATGTATTACTAAGAATATAGCCCTAGCTCTGGCAGGGTGGCTCAGCTGGTTGGAGCATCATCCTCTACACCAAAAGTTGCAGGTTCAATCCCCAGTTAGGGCACATACCTAGGTTGCAGGTTTGATCCCTGGTCGGGGCATGCATGGGAGGCAATCGATTGATATGAGCTCTCTCTCTCTCTCTCTCTCTCTCTCTCTCTCTCTCAAATCAATCAACATATCCTTGGGTGAAGATTTAAAAAAATTAAGAATACGGCCCTTAATATGTTGACCTTCCAAAACTTGGTGAAACCTTTTGTGCTTAGTACAAGATTTACCTGCCTGTGGTATCAAAAGTATCTTTCCACTATATATAGCTCCACATCCTATTGTATCTGGTTTTCTACCTGCTATGATAAGGCAAGAAAAATAAATAAAAGACATTGAAATTAGAAAGTGAGAATTAACACTATCTGCGTTTACCAACAACACAATTATCTATGCAGAAAAACTAATAAAATCTATAATATGAATAGATAAATTAAGTGATTTTAGGAAGGTTATATATAGGGTATAAGCAATATTAAAATCTATAAAACATAAGTCAGAGATATTAAAGAAAATCTAAAGTAACAGAGAAATATACTATATTTTTAGACAAATAAATTGGAAAATATTTGTATGACTTTGGTCTTACATGCAATGCCAAAGGACATTTCTTAAACTAATGAATTGACAAATTGGGCATCTGATCATCAAGGACTCCATTAGAAGACAAACCACAGCCTGAGAAAATATCTATAAAGTTAAAATATCTTTAACTTATGGGAAAGCCCATAAGTTAAACCCTCATCATAAAAGAACTCTCAAAACTCAACAAGAAGACAACAACTTAATAAAAAAGGCAAATATTTGAAAGGGCACATCCCTATGGGAGATACACAGATACCAAATAAACACACAAAAATGTTCTCAATCCATTGGTCATTATGGGAAAGCAAATTGAAATCACAATGAAATACAATAGCACATGAAGTAGAAGGACTAAAGTTGCAAAGACTGACCTTAACTAGGGTTGTTGATGATACTGAGCAATTGGACCTCCCAAATGCTCCTGGTAGACATGGAAAATAAGACAACCAACTTGGAAATCTGTTTAGCAGTGCTTTAAAAATTTATACATATACTGGCATATGACTTATTCCATTATATACCCAGTGAAATGCTACCATGTTTTCATACAAAGACTTGAATACAAAGATCTTACACTGTATGATTCTACTTTCCCCAAATACTAAAAGATTACAAATGAATTCAGTGGTTGGCTAGGGAGGGAGGAAGAGGGATGGAGAAGAGGTCACTAAATGGCAAAATAAACCTTCTGAAGGTAATGGGTACGTTTATTATCTTGATTTTTGTGATAGTTTCACACATGTAAATTTATGTGCAATTAATTAAGCACTTTAAATGTGTGTCGTTTATTTTATGTCGATGGAGGCTCAGTTAAGTTGATGGAAAATAAAATAAAACCAAGTAAAATAGATGTGGCTGGTATGTTAGAGGAGGTGAGAGCCAAAGCAAGGATTCCAGCCAGAAAAACAAATTCAGTGGCCCAGGGAAGGAAGTACAGTGCTTCAGGCCAACATGGAAATGCTGGGTGTGGAGCATGATGGTAAAATTCTACATATATTCATTAGAAGATTCAACATGATTTTTAATACATTGGATGTGGGTTTTAAAGGAAGAAAAGAGTCCAAAATAAGTCTAAAATACTCTGCATAAACTCTTAAAAAATATGGTCTATGTAAATGAAGATGGAGCAGACAGAATGGAAGCAAATTTTGTCTTCAGGGCTTATCAGGAGTCCAACTTTCGAGAGGTTAATTTTACATGTCAATTAAATATTGAATGTGAATGTTTAAAACACAGTTAGATGTACAGGATTGAAGTTCAAGAGTGAGGCTTGGCTGAGAGGCATAAAATCGGCAGTTGGCACGGTAAGATATAATGGTAGTAACCGTGCATAATAGCTAGGAGCAGGTAGCGTTGAGTGAGTGCCAGGATAAATGTTGTAAGCCCATTTCAATCCATCTTCTCTGAAGCCCTGTGAAGTCAGGACATTGATTTTGGCCCAAATCTTGCAGACGAGTGACCTGAACCTCAGAGGAGTGAAATTGTCCAAAGCAGTATGTGAAAAGAGCTTCTGACACGCCTCTCTGAAACCAGAGACTGGATCCCTAACCCTTAGCCTGTTCTGTTGCCCACTGCAAAGCAAGTAGTTTCTGCAGCATCCGATGGGGAGGGCTGGATAGGTGGGCTGATGAATGGAACAGGTGGATAAGGTAATTTGTCGAAGTCCCAACAAAACAAATGTTAGCCAAAAGCACCAAGTGCTTTAAGAAGGTAAGGAAGGAACAATCAATTCTGACTGAGGAGACTGGAGAAGTCAACATAAAAGGACCAGAGCAAGTCCTGCAAGAAAGAGGATGCTGCTACGCATAAAAGGAGGGGCATGGCCAGAAAGATGACAGGAGGTAAGAGCAATGACTTGAGACCTTCAATAGCCCGTCGAGATGAGACAGAGATAAAGAGTGAGGCTGGGCTGGGCTATGCAGGGGGCTGTGGAAGCGGAGAGAGATGTGTTGAAGCTGATCTGAGGAAGCCGGGGCTGTGGTCCCTCCCAGGCTTTATATGGAACAGACGTCACTCAGATCTGCTGAGGCGCCCCGCTGGAGACGAGGAGGGGGCGTGCTGAGAAGACTGTATGTTGGTGACACATTGTCATACTCGGAGAATGTGATTAAAGAAAATCTGTGACCAAACAACTCTTTAAAATCCAGGGAAGTTCCTCCCAACCATGAGTTACTGACTGTTTATTGGGAAAATTAAAAGAATCTGTCACATATAATATACACCTTTTTGTCCCTTACTGTAACTATAATTATTATTTTTGAGAAAATATGAAATTTTCAAGATTTTACACCTGCTTATTTAGAAAAATAGTGCAGTTAGTTTGAGCTATTTCTTTCATTGAGATGTGACAGATTTCTGCTATATTATAATCTACTAAAATATTTTAGTATATATTAGACATATTAACATATTGAATATTTTAGTAACCAAAATGACCTCAGGTATTCCCTAAGCAGTTTATTTTTCCCTTTGTTTTCATTTTTAAGATGATAGCCCTGAGACCCAAGTAAACTGTGAAATCATTAATAAAGTGTGGAAATCAAGGTCATTTACAAATATTAATTCTTCCATTATTCAAATTGCCTCTGACCCAGATTCATCCAAACTGAAACTCAGCCTGTTTCCTGGGATTGGAGCATCAAGAAACTCCTTATCTGGGCCCACAATATATATGCACTGATCAAGCCTTTTCTTTAGCCTGAAATGGTCTATAAATAACAAAAAATAAAAATTAAAAGTAAAAATTAAAATTAAACTGGTTGGCTTACTAGTTACTATGCTGGGCACTATGCCTTAGACATCCCGGGCTTTATTTCTGTTTATAGAATTACAGATATTGTGTGACCTTGAATTCTTGCAGTGACCTTGGGATGTAGGTACTCTTAAGTGTCCTCATTTATGCAGGGAGAGTCTGAGAGAGACTGATGAGCATCTAGGATCGGGCAGGGTCTCCCAGACAACATGCCACAGAGCCGGATCTCTGCACTTGGCGTGTCCAACGGCCGAGGCTTCTGCTCTGAGCTGCTACTGTCCCCGACTTGTCAGACTGCTCCACTAACAACACAGACCTGGGGTGGCACCGCTGGTCAGCCACCTTCGCAAAGTGATGACAGAGGAATGCAGAGCCAACTAGAGAGAGAAGGCACATGGGGAGAAAAGTGAGAGGAGACAATGCAGAAAGAAGACCAATTAAAAAAAAATAAGAGTAACTAGGTGGAAAAAAGATGTTGTTGTTGTGGCTGATGCTATTCGTATCGTTTACCTTCTCTTAAAATAAAAAATAAAAACACCTTATGGTTTTCAAAGCAAGAATTCTGCCATCCAAGAAGTAATTATTCTAAATACATCCGACCACTTGAGGGCACTGTGGCATTGCATTTTGGTCAAATGACCTTTAAAAACTCAACCCGGGGGGAGATTAATCTAGTTTTTCAAAACCCAGGATGAGCACACACAGGTACGCTAGGGTAATGTCCGCACCTGGGGATGGGCATAGGGGTGTGGACAGAGAAATCAGTTAGTGTCCCACCGAGACATGTCGCTCCAGGACCAGAGATTGCATTCCACCACCAGCCCTCACTGCATGCCTCCCAGATTTCCCATACTGGTTGTTCAGGCTGAACTATGATACGATGATTTTCTAATTGCAGTGATAATGGATCATTTTTGGCATTTCCCTCTCATTAGAATCTGATGGATTAATTTCGGGGCATTTTATGTCCTTGGTATAATCATTGAGAAGGGAATGGAAATGGCTGCTGCATTTGGGTGAATTCTAGCACGGGGTTCAGGACTGAGATGTGAGAGAGAGAGGGAAGGAGGGAGGGAGAGAGATTTGGAGAGAGTCGGACAGACGGTGTGCGTTAAGAAGGCTTAGCGGAGCAAAGTTAAAAGACTCTGAATCCACGGGCAGGTCACAGTGGAATGCAGTGCTAATATGGGAAAATGTTTAAAAGTATGCTCATAGACCTGGATCCTCTCCTGCAGCAATTTTCCTTTATATTAAAAATCAACTGACTGTAATAAAAATCATGGAGCCTTTTCATTTGCCATGTGCATTTTTTACATTTATAATTCTTATAGGAAAAGGAATATCGGACCTGAGTTTCAGTCCTGTTTCTAAAACACCTATAGCAGTATGTTTGATAAACACGTATTGAATACCCATGCCGCACTCAGCACAGCTGTATTAATGGGCCATGCAGAAGGTGTTAAGAGCTCTTTCTGCCTGTACTCAGATACTCTTTGAAAAAGTTGAAATACTTTTCAAAACAAAGGGAACGACAGTACAATATGAATTAGGTTCCTATGATCTCACATTCATCTCTTAAATGTATTGGAAAGCGACAACATTCTGATCCTAGTCTTAAGTAAAGAAAGCTTTGTTTTCAAAACCAGTCTTCGAGCTCACACATTTCATTAATTAAAATTGCCAGTCGCCTCCGAAAAGCCCCTCACGGCACAGATATGACAGTGGGCGGAGTCTCGGATTTTGACAGGCGTTTGGTAAGAAATCAGAGGTAATCCTGTTGTCAGAGAAAAAGAAAGGCACACTAGAGAGGGTGACAGGGTTGAAGATATAAGAACATATAGAAAAGAATGGCTTATTTAAATATGAATAAAGAACAATGAACTCTGAATGCAGATTCACACAAACGCACAATAATGAAGGCTCTGATGGGTTTGTTAGTGGGCTCCACGCTCAGCACAGTGCGAAAAAGCGGGAAACAGAGAAAGGCGGCAGAGCACCTCCTGCCTTTACTCAGACACACTTTGAATAATTTGAAGCACTTCTTACGTTTTACTTTTTAAGTTTTTTATTATTGACACTATTACTGATGCCCCCCATTTTCCCTCCTCCCCATCCCTACCCCCTGGTCTTCAACACATTTTCGTCTGTGGCCACCGGCGATGCGTGTCCGCATATCTGTTCTTTGGCCAATCCCTTCCAGCATCCCCGCCCTCTTCCTGTCCGACCTCTGTCAGTCTGTTCTACGTGCCATGCCTCTGGTTTTATTTTTTTGTTAGTTTATTTTGTCCATTAGATTCCACATATCAGTAAGATCATATGGAATTTGTCTTTCTCTGACTGGCTTATTTCACCTAGCATAATATTCTCCAACTCCATCCATGCTGTGGCAAAGGGCAAGCATTCCTTCTGTTTCACATCCATGTAGTATTCCATTGTGTGAATGTACCACAGGTTTTTTATCCACTCATCTACTGATGGGCACTTGGGTTGTTTCCAGATCTTGGTCATTGCAAACAGTGTTGCTCTGAATATAAGGGTGTATGTATTCTTTCTGGCTGGTGTTTTGGGATTCTTAGAAGACTTTTTAAAAAAGACAATATTCTAAAATTACTTCTTCAGTTTAGATCATTTACAAAAGTTCAGATAATCTTCTTAGGTTTCCATTTAACTAGCTTAGTTTTCATTTTAACATTTTTTAAAATTTATTTATTTTCAGAGAGAGGAGAAGGGAGGGAGAAAGAGCAATGTATGGTTGCCTCTCACATGGCCCTCATTGGGGACCTGGCCCGCAACCCAGGCATGTGCCCCGACTAGGAATCGAACCAGGACCCTCTGGTTCCCGGCCTGCGCTCAATCCGCTGAGCTACACCAGCCAGGCCCTTAGTTTTCATTTTAATTGTCATTTTCTATCATCTCTTCTTACCAATCATGGATTTGATCTTTCATACTCTTTGTAATTTATAGAATTCTCGCATTCTAAGCAGAAACACCTCTCATTAAAGGTGTCGGCGTAAGTCCACGTGTCCAGCTCCCTCTTTCTGTTTTCTCTGTCATCATTCATTAATGACCCTCTGAGATCACCTTCTAAGACATCCTCTACACTAGGGGCCTAGTTTTGTCCATTTGCATTGCACAGAGAGATACACACTGAATTCATGAATCGAGTGAAACTATCCTTGTGTGTCTTCCCAGCAAATACATCCTCGTCTGATTCCAGGAAAGCTTTTCTCCATAAACGATTGCTGTTGACACAGAGAGACTTTCAACTCATGGAATTGCAATCATGTCAGACAAGCACACCTTCCAAAATGCTGCCGCTGTTCATCTCAGACCTTAGAAAAAGATGTTAGAAATAGACGTTGAAATAGACCTTTGAAACGGAAGAAAGAGCTTGCCTCTGTCTTCTGTCAGGCTTGTGCTTACATGTGAATACGAACAGACATTTGCAGACAATGTTATCAAAAGTTCACGGCAGTCCTTGTAGTCTTTACTGGGTTCCCCACTTTGCTCATTTCTCTCAAGATCAAATGTGAAAAATGCATCTGAAATATATTGAATGGGCAATTGCAGAAGATAGACTCCTCAAAACTGTTTCCAGACTCCACTGAAGATTTACTAGTCAAAGAGGTGGAGATGATTATAAGTGGTTGTAAAGTCTTTCACGAGAAATCGATTACTGAGCTCCTACTGTATAGGCAGCCACTGATTTGCTGACAGGTGCATCTACACACACTCTCAGAGAGTCTATGTACGTGTGTATGTATACACATGCACATATATGATGCTCGCACACAAGAATGAGGCCATAATCTAAGATCTTATTCTGCCTTAAAAAAAATTTTTTTTTCATTGAACTTTTACTTCTCCCTCCAGCCCTCCATCTCACAGCTTCCCATGTCTTACTCTTAGCTTCTTTCAATTCTGTGAAATTCCCCATGTCCTTTCTGCCACCAGACTTTACCTCATGCTGATCCCCTGGCCTGGGATATCCTTTACCTGATTTACTCCTATTTCTAGTGCCAGCAGTAAAGGCATGTTCTTCGAGAAGCATGCCAGTCCTCCATGACTGGGCGAGGGGTCTTCTTTGTGCTTTCAAAGTGCACCGACCACCATGATGGCCTTGACTAATCCTCAGTGACTGAACACTTGTCTACTTCCTCAGTTAGATTATAAACGGTGTGAGAACTGTTACAGAACTATTGACGGTTGTATTCCTAGTGCCCTAAACACAGAGAAAACATTTCATGAGAATTCGTGGAATGAATGTATGAAAGAATTAATGAATCAAGGGCTTTGGGCAGCTAAGTTTGGTCCTGATACATTCACCTTCATGAGGACTGGAGATCAGAAGGAAGAAAAGGATGGGGTGGGTTCTTTTCTGTTGGCACCATCACAAACATTTCTCTATTTATTGCCAGATGTTTGCTTGTAAGAACAGAAGCCCAACCACCAGGGAAATTCCAATGGATGACTTAGTTTCAATGATCGAGGATGATTTAGGAAGTGGTTGATTCAAAGACATCAGCTAAAAACGAGACATTGCAAAATCTTCAATGGCAGTTGCCCTACCATATGCTCGCAGGCTCCCTCAGAGGAAATAGGCACAGGGTTTGGGATAGGGGCAGTATAAGCATGACAATGAAGCTGATTCTTTTCTTACATTTTGTTCATTTTCCCCTCAACATGTAATGTTTCATGAATAATACTAGTCTATCTTTAAAGCAAACTTTATAAATTTAGACAGATATAAATTAATCTTTCTCTTCCATGACTATCCTTCCTTTAGAGAAGTTATTATAGAATCCTACAATATATTAAGTGTATGTATTATTTATAATAATATATAATTTACATATACATATTAAACTATTTATATTATGAACCACTTCCACCATTGTAAAAGAAATGCATGTGGATGTTTGGACGGTCACATAATTAAATCCAAGGGAGCTTTCGTCTGCCATGAGCTATGTGACCAATGACAGAATATCAGGTCCTTTGTGGACTTAGGATTCTTCTCCATAGGTGAGGGAATTGAACCAGGTGATCATATAAGCTTCTTCAGTTTGCATGGTTTAAATCGTTTGAAATTATAGTGTATATAAAAAAGGTGCTTTTTCCTTTACCATATAGTATTCCTTTTTGAAAAGGAGTCACATCCTAATTTATTTATTGAATGGTATATTCGTTCATTGTGTTACCAGCATAGAATGTTATGGTAATAGCAGCACTAATAGTAGCAGTAACAGTGCTCCTACACTATTACTTCTACAACTACTAGTGCTAATAACACTGACATGTATTGATTAGACATCATGTGTAAGTGTGCAGCTAAAAGGATTTATATGTATTAACACATTTAGTGAGAATGGTATTTCTGTCACCAACCAGTACTCCCATTTTAATGGACGTTTAACCTTCCTTAAAAAAAACTCTTCTTCATTTCTGCAATTATCCTTTTTATTTTGGATATAATTAAACAGCAGTTAATATGCTTTTCCAGACTTACAGTTTTATGTAATGCTATTAAATGGCTGAGGTGGGTTTAAACAAAGCCCTCATTCTGTCTTTTTTTTTTTAATCCTTACCCAAGGACATTCTTTTCTGCTTTTAGAGAAAGAGGAAGGGATAAGGGAAGAGAGAGAGAGAGAAACATCAGTGCAACAGAGAGGCATTGATGGGTTGCCTTCCTATGTACCTGGACCTGGACCAGGAATCCTTTTGGCCTAGACCCACAACCCAGGTATAAGCCCTGACCAAGAATCGAACCCATGACTCTTCAGAACGGGGTGAGGCTCCAACCAACTGAGCCACACCAGCCAAGGTGAAGCCCTCATTATAATAGTATCATTCTGGTATTATTATGGTATTTTTCAGTATCTACTTCATTTTTTTAATTATATAAACATTTTAGAAAAGGCTTAGAATCACAACATCTGCTTTTTAATGTAAATATTTAAGAAATCTACCTGTGAGGTGCTAAAGAAGGATTTCTTTGAGGGGGGGAAAAAAAGCATATTCCCAGAACATATTTCCAAAACACAAAAAAATTGATACTCCTTGCGTTCTTTCAATATAATGAAAATTGAAGGAACAAACAAAAAGAAAGAACAACCATAACAAAACTAAAATAAAAAAACCTAATAATAAATGAGAGACCAGAGACCAGTCCTCCCCTAAGGCAGGAGGCAGAAACGGTCTCGGCAGACCTTGGGACTTCACAGGACACGGAAAAGAACCTGTGACTGAAAGGCAGATGGAACATCTCTGCTGAACACGGGACAAATTTGAGTAAACAGCCTGAATACCCAGTGTAAAAGAAAACATTTAGAGAATGAATAGCCACATTTTGATAAGAAGAACTTATTTATAATTTTATAATTTAAAAAATCCACTTCTACTATTCAGTTTTATGATGAAGTCTGATTTAGCATTATTTAACACAAAGAGGTCCTAATTGACTAAGCCCTTGGTTTGGAGCACTGGGGCGTGACTGCTACGTCCTATGTGCCATTTGCCTTCCTTGCTACTCGTTTTAATGGTGCTATCAGCCACCTCATGAGTGTCCTCATAATTTATCTGCATCTCCTCGCAATTTACAGCATTGTTGCACGAGAGAGGCCAGATGCAAGCAAAACATGACATACATATATTAACCAATGCATCTTTCCTAAAGCCTTTAAAGCATTTCATTTTTTAAAACCAGCTTTTATGAAGATGTCAATAGTTCTAGAATTGGATGTAAAAAGGAAAATTGGGTCTGTCAGATTTGAGAATCTCGAGTATAATCTATAGTCATAAGTGTCCTTTTTTTCTGGTTTCATTATTAAAGTTAAGCAGTTTTTGATGTCACTTAAGAAATGACTTGGCCCTGGCTGGCATGGCTCAATGGATTGAGCACTGGACGGCAAAGCAAAGGGTTATCAGTTTGATTCCCAGTCAGTACACATGCCTGGGTTGTGCAGCAGGTCCCCACTAGGGGGCATATGAGAGGCAACCACATATTGCTGTTTCTCTCCCTCTCTTCCCCTCTCTCTAAAAATTAATAAAACCTTTCTGAAAAAAAGAAATGACTTGATTTTTTTTTTTGAGAAATCTGACTGAGATATACTTGGTACACTACTACTTAGGCTATTTTAGCAGCATAGGGAAATTACGTTCAGACAGTAGAAAGTATAATATAAAGGTGGAGAAGTTAATTTTTACTTCTTAACCTACTATCAAGTAATATGAGATATTTGAATTAGAAATAACTAGAAAGAACACAACAAAAAATTAAAAACCATTCTACTCTCAATGTTGCCTCTTCCTGGGTGGACACACGTGGATATAGCTAACCTCTTTGGGCTCAGGGATTTTATTTAATAAAAATTGGTTTTCCTTATTATGTATATATATATTTTTGTTAATTCTTGATTGTGATATTTAACATATTTTCAAAAGCAGGCATTTATAGACTTCCAAGATTAAACATTGATACAAACCTGCTATAAATATAATACAAATGATAAGCATTCGTATGTTGGGATGATTAAATGGTGACATCATATCCAGCATGTTCAAAATAAAGTTTACATGTAAAAATATTAAAAAGTAGAAAAATAAATGTGTTACGATTAAGTAGAAGTCAGAACAAGGACACAATGCATGCATTTTCTGTAAAATTATATTATATATATTTTAATGCCTCATATATTGCACTGGCATCGATCATTTCACTTCTGATTTTACATAAAATGAATGCCCTGTGTTCTCATTCTTTCAATTCTGGATTGTCTTTCTTCTTTACTTTTCTTTTTTTTTAATAAACTGGTACTGTAAAAGTTTATGACTCTAATGGGTTTTAAACAAACTAATTTACAGATAGGAGTCAGTGTGTAGATCCATTACCGAGCGGGAAAATTTAGCTGCCAAAAATTGTAGGAGCACTATTTTCTCTGTTCTTACCATTAGGTTTTGTTCATTTCTATATTCTCAAGTATGAAACTCAAGCAAGCATTAATGTGAACTGCCGTCTTCTGAGACTTCTGGGGAGAAACTGATTAATCTTACCCATGAATCAACAGTGAACTCTAGGCTGAGAGTTTCAATGGTGATTTTAATACACACACGTGTGTGCACACATTTATATTGTATTTAAATCAGATTGCCTTACCATTCTCATTCGAACCTTCTGAATCAGAGCTAAATAAATTGCTGTTGTTAACCCAGGTCTGGTCTGTGGACACTGGCTTACTGGTCCACAATAAGATAAATGTAAGTGGTCAACAAATTTTATAATATTTTTTTCACCAAAAAGAATATTATCGCCAATACAGTAGTCTCATTTTAATTTTTGTTGGATTTTACACGATTGTCATCAGAGGAATGCAAATTAAAACCACAATGAGATACCACTTCACACCAGTCAGAATGGTGATCATTAGTAAATCAACAAAAAATAAGTGCTGGTGAAGTTGTGGAGAAAAGGGAACCCTAGTGCACTGTTGGTGGGAATGCAGACTGGTGCAGCCATTGTGGAAAACAGTGTGGAATTTCCTCAAAAAACTAAAAATGGAACTGCCTTTCAATCCAATGATCCCACTGCTGGGATTATACCCTAAGAATCCTGAATCACCAATTCAAAAGAATCTGTACACCCCAATGTTCATAGCGGCATTATTTACAATAGCCAAGTGCTGGAAACAGCCTAAGTGCCCATCAGTAAATGAGTGGATCAAAAACTGCAGTTCATTTACACAATGGAATACTATGCAGCAGAAAAAAAGAAGAAGCTCCTACTCTTTACAACAGTATGGGTGGAACTGGAGAGCATTGTGCTAAGTGGAATAAGCCAGCTGGTAAAATACAAATACCATATGATCTCACCTATAAGCGGAACCTAATCAACAAAACAAACAAATGAGCAGAATAGAACCAGAGACTTGGAAATGAAGAACAAACTGACAGTGACCAGAGGAGAAAGGAGATAACAGGATAAAGGGGAAGGGGCAAGTGAAGGAACATGAATAGAGGACTCATGGGCACAGACAACTGAACTATATCTGAAAAACAATAAATCAAAAAAAGAAAGGAAAAGAAAAAAGATTATCGGCCTAACACAGAATTGTAAACCACAAGACAAAACAGGAAACAATTGTCCTCCTCCTCTGGTACTCTGAGAAGCAGCATCATGAGTGCTCCCTAAAGCCTTGGCTATAAAAGGCCCAACCTTGGTACCACAAAGTCACTGGCTGCTCACTCTCTTCCCTTTTCTGTCCATCAGAATGCAGTCATGCTGGCTTCGCGTTCTTTCCTCTGGCCCTTGAAAGAAAGAGAAGTTTACTCTTGCATTCGAGTTCTCTGTGCAGTTCACGATAGCTGTGTGCAAATGTGTATATGTGCATGCACATGGAAATGTTTCTGTATGTGATGCTCTCCCCTGAGACTAACCCATGCCTGGCCACCATTCGATCATTGGTGACCATTCAGTCTAGAGACACTGCCAGCCTTGTCCCTGCAGCTCACTTTTCATGACATCAATAAAATGTAATTGTTTTCATAGCACTCATAAACTACCTCTCATGAATAAGTGATTATTCATTTGTTTATTGCTGATTCTCCGATCTAAAATAGGAGCTCTAGGACAGGAAGTGAGTGGTATATTTTATTTGTTGCACTAACCTTAGTGCCTGGAATAGTGTCCAGGAGATAGTAGGTACTCAACAAATACTGGATACGTGTTAAGTACTACATGTCAATATAGCATTTTATGAGTTCAAAAAGTAGTTGCACATACAGTCTCTACCGTGTTTTACCATGTATAACATGCACATTTTTGCCCAAAATTTTGAGGGAAAAATAAGGATGCGTATTATACATGAGTAGTGCCTGAAATACCTTGTACCTGTCCTTGTGTTTTGTAATTATTTGCTACAATTTCTTGTACCATAATATGTTCAAAAATAAATGCTAAAATTCATTTATAATACAAAAAGCAAGTATCTAAATATAAATAAATAAATAATTGAATTAAAAAATTAAAACAAAAGATTTTTTTTTCCTGAAAGTTTGGGCCAAAAACATGGGTACTCATTATACATGGCAAAATATGGTAACTTAATTTTATTAACCGTGGGAAAGCTACCACAACTTGAAATGATATACTAAGTTGAGTGTATTAACATCTCTTCATTAATGATCTCTGAAACATTTAGTTTTACCTTAATTAAAACATATTTGTTTGAACAGAAGATGAAGCGTAAATCATGATTGCATGAAAAAAGATGGTGCATGAATGACCTAAATAGGACAATCCTTCCAGAACACCTCGGATTCCCATTTATTATTTGAGTTTAGATAAATCCATCTCCTGGCCCACTGTGAATTCCAAATCCCTCATCTGAAATAATTAATGTTAGATCCGCATTTCTAAGTTTTCAAAACTATTTAAGGAGATCACAAACCTAAAATCATTAAACTCAGGGTTTGGCACATGATACGCTTTCTCAATTATCCCCTGAATCAGAAAGAATGAAGTTTGTTATTACTAATAAATTAACGGCAGAGTTATTAATAAAGTTAAATTATTACCTGCTATTTGTTTATAAGAGGCGACCTTTCTCTCTTTTAGCAATATATCTACACACACTTTTTTATGGAAAATCTTTCTACCTTATAAATAGGTCCTTGTGTGTGTGTATGTGTATTTATATATTAAAAACAGACTTCATTTTTATTACCAAACTCTAATGTTATCTGCTGAGAAAGCATTTCTCAATCTCAAGAAAATTTTACTTAACTTAGAAAAAAATATTGTTCACTGTTTAGGCCATAACCGTAAATCTAATTCTCCATCTAGCATTCTTAGGCATTTACTAACGGCTTAATTTGATGGCTTAGGATCTATTTATAATTATAATTAAAAAATACATGTTAGAACACTTTCCTGAATGACAGTTATTTAATGGCTGTCATTTCCATTGGCCAAAAACAGCATTATTATCCACATTTAAAGAAATATACAGATTTGCCGAATGTGATACGAAGAAGTGAATGTAATCTGTATGGAATTTTTACATCTATCCTGATTCATGCTTCCCATCCCAAGCTTTATGAATTTTTTATTCATGGCTTTATTTAGTTAGTTCATATCCTAGCTTAAAACTAATTTCCCAGCTCTATTATCAAAATCCACTTGATTTGAGTCAAAATCAGGAAATTAGAAATGAAATGGTCTGTAGTAAAAATATTTATGCATTAGTTAGATTTCAGAAATATTTCCCTGGTGGACATTTTAACATGACTGGGTTAAATGGACCCAGAAATACAGAATTGCTTCATCTAACTCATATTTATAATAGGAAACATTCCTGGTGAAAAAAACTGGATATCCTAATTTTCTCAGGAAAATTATATGTGTGTGTATGTGTGTGCATGGGAAATGTAAAATATTCTAGACACGTTACAGAAATACTCTTTGGCAATATCTTTCTGCCTTTATAAACAGAGAACGATTCATTAATTCTGTAAATATTCCCTAAAGACATGTCTTTGTGGACAAGATGAAATACAAGAGATCCTAGAATAATAAGTCTACTCTCTAAATGTGCTCCCAACATACTCCTGGCTACAGTAAGCATCGAGGGCATTAGAGTGGAGTAAAGCACACGGGCACAGAAATTAGGTCCATCCTGTGATGTTGGCTCTCGGCCCACGAAGAGGAGCCCGCCACGCAAGGATACCAGGAGGACACTAGACAGGATACCGAGAAGTGCAATTGCAAATAGCTCAGGCTGACCGAAAGCACAGACAGATAAGACTGGTCCGACTGAGTAGGAAGCAGACAAGAGGGGAGTGGGACGGAAGTTAGCAGGGGACCCTCCCAGGCGATCAGCTGGGGAATGGCAAGAGAAGGCTGTCCAAGCAGGTGTGGGGAAGTCCACAAACAGTCTCACGGGCCATGACTAGGAGCTCAGAATTTTATTCTGCATAACTGAGATGGGAACCTGACGTCGATAGTTTAGCATTTCTGAGGACTCATTCTAGCAGGTTTGTAATCTCTACGTGCTATTTTTTTTTTTTTTTTTTTAATGAAGCTGAGGCCTGGTAGTTCTTCACTGTCTTTTATCCTCCCATATCAGTTCTTCAGTTTCAAGCCAAAGATCTGAGTCACAGGAACACAGATGTTTTCTTCTCTCACGGTCTTTCCTCTTCCTGCTCTCGAATTCATCATGACATTTATAAGAACAGAAAAGAGATTGCATTTTGAGAAAGAAACACACTTTGACCCCTTCTTTTATCCCATCAGAAATCCCACTAGTGCAGAACAGAACGGGGAGGGACTTTGCAAAGGTGACCCCAGGGTGACATTGGCCTTTGCTGAGTAGCAGGATGTGCCTCTTTGACATAACCTACGGTAAGGGGAAGGACAGAGGGAAAATAACATCTCTATCACACCAGGATGTTTCCCTTCAAGTTTTCCCTACAGATGAGCACGTCTGTTTTCACATGTTCCCATGAGCAGCGGGAACTATGTTGTGTGTGTAACATCCTTAAACAGTTCTGACAGTGCAGGATGATTTATATATGTGTGATTAATAATAATTAATAATTAAATGAGAATTTAAACTATATAATTAGTCAAGCATTAGATTTCTAATTTTTACCCCAGTTTTTAGTATTTTTAAGTATATGGATTTTTAAATTGGATTTATCAAACGCTAACATTGATTGATAAAATTACATAGGATTCATGTGTACAATTTTATAATACTTTATCGGTGTATTTACTGTGTATTCACCACCCAAGTCAAGTCTCCCCTAATGAAGGTGTTCTCTCCCTCCCTCTCTCTTTGTTGCTCTCTCTCTTTCCCTTGCAGGCATGCACACACACAAACCCACACTGTCTCATGATCTCACATGCATGTTTCCATGAAATTCAGACGGGTAAAACACAAACACACACCCACGCACACACTAGCACCAGCATTCATGGCTGACCCAAAATGTCAATGTTTGAAGTCAATTAACAGGCTTTTTCGATAAATAGGCAAAGAGCCAGTTGTCCCGGAGTAACCGGTTTGCACAGAAATCCTGTGACAAGCTTTTCGAGGCAGATCAAGCCTTTGCAGCATTGTTAACAGGGAGGCTTTCACATCTGTTTACTTCTAGTGGGAACTCTGAAGTCTTTGCATTTGTTTTGGGTCTAACAGGAATCTCTGTCCCAGAGAGAACACAAACAAAGGACCGGGGAAACTTGGCTTGCAGCGTCTGCCATTTCTGTCTCCTACTACTGCACTTAACTAATATTATGCATAAGCATTTCACTCAAAATCCTATTACCATTCCCTGCTCACCAGAGTGCAGTTCCCCAAATCACATTCCAAGAAATGCTAGCATCCCAACAAATTGTGATCCTGAGTGGACCGTGCTTTGGAAATGCTCCCTGCAACAAAATATCCTCTTCAAGAAATTCACAATTCAAGGGGATATGTTACATTCTCAATATAACACCTTGTTTACAGTGTCCTATCCAGGATTTTTCAAACCTTAGTTGACAGCAGAATCTTCCTTTCTTTACTGCACACACACACATGCACACAGGGACACACACACACCAAGTCACAGCATGGAAATCTGTTGTTAGAGACACTGACAGAGAAAATAGAGTAATTTATAAATCTGTTAGTGTGGAATTCAAGGACTTTTATAGTCTATTCTAATTCTTCTTTCATAACCTCATTTCCCCTGAGAGTTTAAGGAAAATGTCCCTAATGTGGCAAAGGAACTAGACATGCAAGACCAGGAAGCTCAAAGTATCCCAAAGAAGTTGGATCCAAGGAAAAACACACCAAGACACATCATAATTACATTACCCAAGATTAAAGATAAGAAGAGAATCTTAAAAGCAGCAAGAAAAAAAAAGGAGAGAGTTAACTACACAGGAATTCCCATAAGACTATCAGCTGATTTCTCAAAAGAAACCTTGTAGGCAAGAAGGGGCTGGAAAGAAGTATTCAAAGTCATGAAAACCAAGGATCTACATCCAAGATTACTCTATCTGGAAAAGCTAGAATTTAGAATGGAAGGGCAGATAAAGTGCTTCCCAGATAAGATGAAGTTAAAGGAATCCATCATCACCAAGCCCTTATTATATGAAATGTTAAAAGGACTTATCTAACAAAAAGAAGATGATCAAAACTATGACCAGTAAAATGACAACAAACTCACAACGATCAACAACTGAACCTAAAACAAAACCAAAAACAAACTAAGCAAACAACTAGAACAGGAACAGAATCCTAGAAATGGAGATCACAGGGAGGGATATCAGAGGGGAGGGGTTGGGAGAATGGAGGAAAAGGTACAAGGAAAAAGAAGCATAAATGGTAGGTACAAAATAGACAGGAGTAGGTTAAGAATAGTGTGGGAAATGGAGAAGTCAAAGAACTTCTATGTATGACCCATGGACATGAACTAAGGGGCGGGGGGAATGCTGAAGGGAGGTGGGTGCAGGGACAACTGCAATAGCATTATCAATGTAATAGCAATATCAATAAAATATATAATATAATATAATATAATATAATATAATATAATATAATATAATATAATCTTGGAAAGTAGAGTTTCCTGCTATGCCTCCTCAGGTCTGTTATTTATGCCACAGCTCAGGCCTACCACCCCCCCTCCACCCGTCGCTTCACTCCCCAGCATCTCCTCGCAGGGTGACCTCTGCTGACTCCTGCTGACTCTTGGCAGGTGCTCAAGAAAAAGCCTTAGTAGAACCTGTATTAGTGTGGGAAGACCACAGGAGGCTTTTTCAAGAACATCTCTAGACACATTTTAACTCCTCTTGATGATCTCAAAAAAACCTATGTGGCAGGGAAGCATGTACTCTGTTTTTTGTTTTTTTAAAGATTTTATTTATTTATTTTTAGAGAGAGGGGAAGGGAGAGAGAAAGAGAGGGAGAGAAACAGCAATGTATGGTTGCCTCTCACATGGCCCTCACTGGGGACCTGGCCTGCAACCCAGGCATGTGCCCTGACTGGGAATCGAACCGGACCCTTTGGTTCCCAGCCCGCGCTCAATCCACTGAGCTACACCAGCCAGGGTGCATGTACTCTCGATTACATCTGAGAAGTGACATTGTATGTCACAGGAAAAAGGAGTCTTAGAGTCCCAGTCCTTACCTTGTCACTTGCTATGTAAGTGATTATGATGGTCTTTATATGTTTTGGATTCATCACATTTACATTGGGATCACAAAATATCCCTCAGGGAACTGCTCTGAATATGAAATAAAATCAATGGTGTAAGTGAGGACATCTCAATTCAAGCAAGTACATTGTATTTTTTCAATCCAGAAAATTAACAACAATTAAGGATAATAACTAGCAGGCATTATGATTTGCTGTGTGTGATTCAATGTGCTGTACTAAAAAGAACATGCAATACAAATTTCATTAAATTCTACTAACATCCTTCCCAATCTCACAAATGGAAAACTAAGTTTCAGACGTTAAATACTTAGTTCAAGGTCATGGAACAAGTAAGAGGTGGAGCTGCGTTCCAAAAATCCTATTCTTGTTCAGGAAGCTTCATTGAATGCTCCTGGAGGCACCCAATCTATTCGGCACATCTGTTTATCCCCGTCAAGCCCAGCACGGCATTGATCATGGTCCCAGTTAGCAAGAAACTAACATATTTATTTATTCACAGACATGAACTATCTCAGTGGAAACTGTAGGCAGCAGAAGATACAACAAACAATTGATACCTATTTAGTCAGCTGCTAGTTCTAATTAGGGTGAGCTAGTTACTAAATCTATTGTTTATGTCACAGCCGATGAGTTCTCAGAGTAGAAAAATCTGCCCTCATGTACATCTGAATTGGAGTCCATAGTATATCCATCATCAAACACATTTATTAGGATACATATGGCACATTCATAGAGCTTAGTTTTATTTCACTTTTTTAATGCAGGAATAGGGGCTTTTTAAAAAGTTACTGTTTTGAAACTTGGTATAACCTTTAAAATGACTTGATTCTAGCCCAACCTAGATATGAAGATCAAGGCATAAAGAGAAGAAGTGAGTAATCTGCATCTTAACAGCACGTTAGTGGCAGAGCTGTGACTTGGTTCTATGTGTCAGAAATATTTACGAGTGTACTTCTGGCTTCTGGTCTTTGGAATGCCACAGCTTGGAAGGAAATAGAAGTTTAAATGAACAATTGAGACGCCCTGAAAACCTCCAGGTCAAATAAAACCATGAAAATGAACTGGAGGACCATTAAGACAAAAGAGTCCACCATCTTGAACCACATCCTGCACAAGTTCTTTCCTAACGAGGGAGTTTTAGTATTGTTCTGTTGTTTCATTGAGTCATAAAAAACACGCTGAAATTTTTCATGGCCTGTCTTGACCTTTCTTCAGCTAAAACAGATATCTGGTCTTCAGGGATTAGCTGGCAGAGTCAAGGTTAAAGGCAGCAGACTGACCAGAAGCAGAAACCAATGACTGAAGGGCACAGAGACCTCTAGTGAAGAAGATACATGGACCTCTGGTCTTCTGATGCCCGTTTTTCTCTGCTTTTGTATCTTTTTACCATATGTAGGTACAGATAATAGTGACTCGTCTCTTCATCTTCCTTGTCACTGGATTATTTTCATTCTATTTAAAAATACATTTAATTATTTTTACCTGGCTGGTGTAGCTCAGTGGATTGAGCGCGGGCTAGGAACCAAAGGGTCCCGGTTCGATTCCCAGTCAGGGCACATGCCTAGGTTGCAGGCCAGGTCCCCGTGAGGGCCATGTGAGAAGCAACCATACATTGCTGTTTCTCTCCCTCTCTGCCTGCCTCCCTTCCCCTCTAAAAATAAATAAAAATAAAATCTAAAAAAAAATACATTTAATTATTTTTAACTGTATAACGATGCAGTGCTAAGGGCTTTTACATGCTATCATTTATTGTTATTATAATACCCATCTCTAGTCTGGGAGGAAAAATGTAGCCATTTTGTAGATGATTTAGTTCAAGTTCAGAGATGTTGAGTATACAAAATCCTCATTCTCCCTGGATTGTCTGGTGGTGTGGACGTTGCATTTGCAGTCAGCAAAGCCCAGAGGAGGGCTTTGTGGCAGATAACAGAAGTGATAAGGTCGAAGAGGGTTTCTAAAGCTTAGCAAGACACAAAAGGAGGGTGATTCAGCCTGGGAAGACCACATCCAGAGTCCAGGCATTAATTAGATCAGCCACCAACTAAAAACCTGTGGCCAGTCTGAACAGATGAGATCAAGTGCACAAGGGATGTTGCCCTGCAGACTAGATGGGGTTCAGAGAGTGTCACTTAAATATATGGTGCTTTCACTCTGCTGCCCAAAGGTCACATGATTCTTCCTTCACCCAAAAGTCTTGGAAGAAGTAAGGCTATGGTGCAGACATTATAGGGCCTGGACAGTTATGTCCGAAATCTAAAGATAACTCACTCAGACTGTTTATTTACTTGGACCTCCTTTCTTGCTCCAGTACTGGCATTGGGAGGAAAGCTGGTAGAGCTGTGTGCATTAGGAAGTCCAAATTCCTAATAGACCAATTAAATTGTATATGCTATCCTTGTCCTAGCAAAGTTAAACTTGGTGTTAGGATGCATCCTGCTGCTTGTTCAATAGCCAATGATGTCAATTAATTTATTGTCTCAGTGCGCAATTTTTCAAAGTAGATCACAGTCTACAGAAGCTGGCTGCACTTAACTATGATTTTAGAACCTGTGAGTCCTGTTTTTTCCTCAAAGTGTAAGAGATTTAGTATTCAGAACAAACCTGGTATATTCTCTAAATGTGTATCAAGGATGATGACGATGATGATGACAATAATATAAAACTAATAACAGACTATGCTTATTTATCAAGATACCTCTGTTTAATGAATATTCATTTATTCTGTATTTAAATATTGAACCAAAGTTTTGAGTATTTCAATAGCAGACGACCTGTGAACTACCCATAGGAGCTTAGATACTTAATTGATCATGTCCATGCATATGTTATATTCAATTTCTGAAATTACAAGTAAAATCTCCCTATTTCTATGGCGGTATCCATTTTGTAATATATCAATGTATCAAATCAGCATATTGTACTCCTGACACTAACACAATGTTCTATGCCAATTATATCTCAATAAAGACGGGGAAAAACAAACATTTCCTATTTGTTTCCTATTTCCCAGTGAAAAGAGTACCTCTATGGAATTTGCAAATAATGCTTTTTACAGGTGATCCTGTCTGCTGATAAATGTGAAATGGGCCTGATTGGTCAGTAATTACCCACAACTACTCACACACATGGATGAACAACGGTGCTTTTGAGATGGGAAAACTACACATCCACTCAGGGCTGGTTAACACAGTCCCTGCTTGCCACATAGTCCCCAGCAGTGATCACTCCATTCACAGTGTCATGATGCCCAAAGCCGGATCCTGCCAGTCTCTGCAACTTGTCTGCCATCTAACCACACATCAAAAGAAGTAACTCTTGCTCACTATTTGAAAAATGTGTTGTTTCTCATGTCTTAGATTTTGGACCCATGCAATAGGGCAGCAGTAGAGAAATGGATCTAATATGGGAGCCCTACAGAAATTACACAGATTTAGTCAACAATTTGAAACATCAGAGCAAGAAAATACATTTTGGTTTTATTTCTAGGAAAAGTGCAGTGGCGATACAACAGCAGTGAAATACTTAGAGAGGCTCAGAGGCAGTCCTTAATGACAGTTCACATCACCTCCCCTGAGGTCCCAGGGGCCTCCCAGAAGGCCAGAGTTCAATGTGAATCTGCCTCTCTCGTAGCTCAGACAGCCCGCTGCACCTCCTCACATAGTGCCCTAAGCCGCCGCACGGTGCTTCTCCCAGCTGTTCCTGAAATGCCATCTTTCTACTGAGAACACTTTTGAGATAATTTTGAAGAACCTAATAGGAGAATACACATAGAGATTTAAAATGAACCAAACACTGGTCCTTGCAAGGTTTCCCTTGTCAATGAAGAAGAGAAGTTTCTTCACTCCCCTCCAGCTCTGCCATTAATTTCCTTACTAAGTAACAGGGAAAATAATGGTTACCCAAATCACTTTAATGACAGTTGAGGGGACTGTAAGCATTTAAGCTTTATAAAACGGGCCTTTCAGCTATTCATCAAATAATATAAATTAACTGATTTTTATCTAGCATTACTTGAGTACTTTCTATGCTCCAGGCACTATTTTAAGCACTTTAGACGTAATCATTCATATTCTAGTCCTAACAATGCCAAGAGGTAGTTACTAATAGTATCCTATTTTATAGAAAATAAATATATGGCCCTGAAAATTTTACTGAGGGCAACCTACTTTCACTGTTTAGTTGGCCTTTCTGGAATGTCCCAAGATAGGCCTCGACGTCCTTGCAGTCAGTGGAAATGAGCTGCCTGTGAACTGCCCCCGGGGAAAGGATCAGCCTTGGGTGGGGGCACTTCCTTCTGCTGAGGGCAGTTACAGGGAAGTACTCCACTATCAGCATTCAGCCAAAAATTCGAGGTGCTAGGAGAGTTGATGCCTCAGTCCCAAAGGTGGATCTCAGCAATGCACCCCAGAATCCTCCATGCTGCCTAGTGGATAAGCTCTAGATGTGTGATGTAGGCATGGATGAACTAAATGAGGAGCAGGTTGGAATATATTTGTCTGATTTATCAACAGTTCAGGACGACAGTAAGATCTCACTGTTGTTGATTGGTTCTACAACTTTAAGTGAAATGACATATCACAAAACCAGTCACCTTAGGCTAATTGATAATAACTAAGGGCTAAGGTCCTAAGGCACCTCATCAACCCTATTCAAGGACCTGCAGTACATATTCTGTCCTCCTAGGTTAGTTTCACATTCACCATGTTCAGATTTCTTCCTTCCATTTGGAAGAAGCACAAGCTGAATTATCACCCAGGAATATTCATATATTCTGAATGATGAATACGGAATGTCAGAGCCACCCAGGGGAAGAGAAGTGATGGGCTTTTTAGTGAAGACCACTCTGGCCACCCAAAACAAGAGAAAGAAATGAATTGTGTTAAAATCCACCACAAAGAACAAGGCTGCTGGAGACGATACTGAGATTAGGCTATAATAAACTAGAACGAGAGAGGAAAAAGAGAATTGCAATATAGTGAGATCTGTCCTGAGTGTTTTGGTTTTATTGTCAAACTTAGTTATTTAAAACTCTCTGAATGTTAGGATATCACAGCCAGATGAGGAAATAAGGATTCAGAGAGGTAAAGTGGGTTGTCTAAGGTGACACAGCTAAAAAGTAATGTACCTCATATTGAAATAGATATGTCTAGATCATAATCAAGTGATCTTGTCTACTAGAGGGTATAATTCCTGCCTGTAAATCTCATAAGTTTATTATTAAACAATCATGATTATAGTATTGACATTAATAGCCATTTTATAGTTTGCTATAAAAATAATCTTTTTGGAATTTATTTTGTATTTTTTTCCTTCATAACTTGTCTGAAAAGCAAAGCAAAAAATGATAGTCCTTGTTTTAAGTATGAGGAGGTTTAGGCTTAAACAAGGAAAGGGTTCTTTGGTCTTTGCCACCGTCTGGCCAAGTGTGGCATTCTGCCACTCATCTGGAACGGTGGAATTCACATCCTCATTTTTTACCCCAGGGGGTAGCATTCTGAACACGTGAGGCAAGTTGGGTTGGATTTTAACAGACTGAACTGAGTAGCGTGCAGAGATGTAGATCATTTCTTTGTTGATGCCTTCCCTCCAAAATCACACAAAGAATGTAAGTGGCTTTTCCAAAGTGACTCAGCTTCGGCATGGCAGAGTCAAACCACAGATCGGTAGGTACAAAATAGTCAGTGGGAGGTTAAGCATAGTATAGGAAATAGAGTAGCCAAAGAACTTAAATGCATGGCCCATGGCCATGAACTAAGGGGTGGAGGTTGCTAGAGGGAATGGGGGTACCAGGTGGAAGGAAGGACAGGGGGGAAAATTGGGACAGCTGTAATAGCATACTCAATAAAATATATTTAAAAAATAAAATAAAATAAAATAACAGGTTTTCTGTTGCAAAATCACTTGATATATTTTTAACACAACAGCTGTAGCTCTTGGTGTGCTGGTTAAGCAATCCTTTCTTAGTTCTTCCGGGGTTCCCAGTTCTTCTAAAATGCTTAAGGTCTTCTTTTTCCAAACTGATGGCAAGGAGGTAAAGCCAAAGCAGGAGAGACCCGGGGTCATCTGCCACACAGAGTGACCGTCCTGTCCTCCCTGTCTGTTCCTGGAATCTCACCGAATGAGACTTCACAGCATAGTTTCCGTCCCCCTGCAGAAATGGAGGAGATCTTTCCTCTTGCCACAGTGGGATCATACAATTAAAGAGAGAGGGGCTGTTGTTCCTTCCCTCTCCTGTATCTGTTAGTTTGCATAAGACTCTTTTGAAGTCCAACGACAGCTCTTTGATCACTTCCCACTCCATCGCACCGCACAAACTCCGTAGCACCCGTTTTTTGATTTTATATGTCAAAGAATTTGTTTAATCTTCAATGTTTTCTATGCAGAACTTACTGCAGAGAAACTAACCTATAATGAGCAAAGTAATTCACATGTTCTCTGGAACATGTTTTTCTTGCCCTATGTTCTTAATTGTATATATATACACACATATGTATCTAAATATTTCCTTCAGTTTTAGAGTTCTAATCTCTTTTTTCTTTCTCTCCATATGGACAAGGACAGAGAAATCTGAGAATCTAAGACTCAGAAGTGAGCAACAACAGCATATGGAGAAATCAGCTTTAAGTTTTTCTTTGTTCTGGAGCAATACAGCGATAAACAGAGTAGGCAAATGCAGTTCTCCTCTGAAACCCTGAGACACTGGAATTCTAAAAATGGGGTTTGGGGCTAAAGCTCTCTCATTTATTCATCTGTCAATCCATCTCTATCCAATTTACTCAGGTATTCATTCAAGATTCATGAATAGATTCCAGCTATTTATAGGTTGTTTCATTGTCTTGACTTAGTTTCCACATGCATGTCCCCCGCAGAAGCTATTCCTAGGTCTTTAGACCATAATCGGACCACAGACTCTAGCACAGTGTCACCCATGCTTAAAAATTAAGCAAAACTGTTAATTTCCTTATTGTTAGGGCATTTTTTTCTTACACGTTTCCTCATTAACTTTCTCTTTGGGCACTGCCTTTAGTTCTTACAATTTTACAGTCGTCCATTCCAGTGAGATGCAAAAGCAATTTTTTGTTTTTCTGAATACTCTTAGGTTTGTCACATACCTGGCCTGAGGTCACGTCACACTGTTCTGTTATTAAATGTATCCAGTGAGGGGTTTCTTTACTGAGAATGGGGTTTTCTCAACTATTCAAATTAGAAATTAAAAAAAAAAGAGAGAGAGACATTCACTATCATTCACTTTGTCTCAAAGACTTTTATCTTTCAAAGACATTCGTCCTCACAAAATACTGTGGAGAGAAGAATCACTAGACCATTTTCACTGAAGAGAACACAGAGGTTTTGAGAGTGAACCTGCATCTATGAGCAGGCATTCATTGGTCACGGAGCTGAGATTTACTCTTTCTACCAGACTAAAGCAAGAGAGGGCTATTCACAACTGTAAAACCGTTGGGTAGTGCCCTAAGATCAGAGCTCCAGCTGGTTGCTACTCCTCAGGCTTAATATTTATTGTGGTTATTTTGTCTTGAAGCCTTCCTGGTGCCTTGTCTATCCCTCAATGCACTGGGCCATTATATCAGTGAATTATCTTCTCCTCTATTAAAGCAGTTGGCACCTCCAGGCTTAAATGTGTCCACATATAATTTTAATATACACAACCTCTTCTTCCTCCGTCACTGCCCCCTCTCCGTTTTAATTAGGCAGGTGGCTGAGACCCTCCATGGCAGTGGTGACTGGTACCAAACAGAGAAATAGTCACAGGTCATAAACCTCCCAAATAATTTGTGCTCAAATAGGATGTGCAGAGAAATTCAAGTTCTAGATCACATTTATTTCCAAGTTGCACTCGGCTCACAGCGTGTTCCTCTTGCTTATGTAATGAATCCTTATTTGTTTAATGATAGTGATTAGATGCCTTAAATTACCAGAAATAAAATCCATTTCCCTCAGCACTGGGGACATATACGAGAGCCTTCAGTGGTATATTCTCCTGGCTCTTTTTTTTATAATGGTACTAAATACATATAAACAAGCATCTGTTGCAGTAATTTCCATGTTTTCTCCTTATGTACTGCATGTATATTACAAACAAAATGTGTTATTTAAAATGTCAGTTATGTCCATGGATTAGAATCTTTACTTGTGAATAACTAGCACATAAAGATCACCAAGTGAATATAGCAAAGTACATCTTTCTGACTCGAATTAAGCACATCTCGCCTGACTCTGGGTGTTTTATGTTTATTATTCAGGACCATGTTTCAAAGTACTTAGAATCTACATTTACCACGGGTCACACCCCTCCTTGCCTTAGGAGATTTTAAAGAAAATAACTACTTTTTCTAAAGCTATCTGGAGAGTCAAATGCAATTTTGAAATTCGCTGCCCTGAAATAATGGTGCTGATTATAATTAAAATTAGAATAGAAATAGAAAATTAAAAAGAGAAAAAAAGAAGGCCCTGGAGTTTGGGAAAATGTACATCACATAGGGTCATAGAAGGAGAGAGTAGCTAGAAAATACTATGCTGACAGTAATTTTAGAAATAAAATGTTAATAACTATAATAGAAGCTTATATATGCCATGTAAAATGAGGTGACTCTTACCCTACTATTTTGGGTGCAGGGGTACTTGATGTGTAAGAAATTAGCTAAATTAAACTGTTCAAAATAAGAAAGGTCAGAATACAGACATTATCTGAGATTTCTTTCATTAATTTTACTGCTTACAAATTCAAATGGAATTGCAGAATAAAGCCAATTTTACAGACATTTCATTTGACCCAATCCCCTCAAAAATAATAATATTTAACCTCCATCACCAATCTATAATACAGTGCTTTATACTTGAATTAGACGGGAAATGACTTTCACTTTCTTCTCTACTTGGTGCATTGCTGTAGGCATACATTAAACATCCATGTAGTGGGGTATCCTGTATGGAAGACTAGCTTCAGGATAGTAAAATAACTAGTAATTGATATGCCAATTAAAAATAAGAGTTATCTTCAAATAGAATATGTGGTTCTATTCCTATTCGGGCATTTTATCATTCATTTGCTCAAATAATTCTTTTAAATATTGTATTAACTCTCTTGCTGTACAATAAGTTATGACAAATTTTGCATCTTAAAACATCACATGTGTGTTATCCCATAATTTCTACAGGTTAGAAGTCTAGGCATGGTAGGCCGGAATTCTTTGTTCAGGGTTTCAGAAGACTACAGTTAAGGTAAAGTCCAGAAGCAGCTGATCTGAGTCTCAGTGTTCCGACCCAAGCTCCTTCAAGCTGTTGGCTGAATTACGTCTCTTGTGGTTGTAGTCCTGAGGCACCGTTTCCTTGCTAGCTGCTAACCAGAGGCCAGTCTCAATTTCTAAGGCTGCCACAGCTCTCTGTCCCACCGCCGCTAACAGCAGTTCATAGCATCACTAATTTTTTTCTTAAGCTAGTGTGCATGCTTCTCTCTAAGTCTCCCCCTGAGACCCAGAGGAATTGTTCCACTTTTATGGGCTTGCTTAGTTCAGTAAGCCCCACCCAGCCGAATCTTATTTTAAGGTCAGCAGATTTGGGGACTCAATTCCTTCACAGCAGTACCTAGATTAATGATTGATTGAATAGGGAGCCTAGATAACATGTATATACCCTAAGGGCCTGGAACTTGGGGGACATTTTAGAATTTCACCTAACTTAAAAAGTATAAATGAAGGCCCTTTGGTAGTAAAGCCTGGGAAGAATGATATATAGCAGGGTGGGCAAAAGTAGGGTTATAGTTGTATGTGAAACACAGAGTTTATTCTTGCGTTGTTATTTATTAATTATTGTATCATTTATTTGTATCACAACTATAAAGCTACTTTTACATATAATGATATAAATATCATTATATATGAGATATATGATACTTTATATAAATATATAAATATCTCTATATTTAGATTATATATTTATTTTCTCTATAAGAGTAAAGTGCCACATCCTACAGGTAGGATGTCTATATGTCTTGGTTTACCCAAGAAAGTCCCAGCTCCTCTTTGTTTTCCTGGTGATATTAATAATGCTGCCTTTTATTCTAAAATGCATCCATTTGTCAACAACAAATCAGAAGGTCTACTTATGTGACTCTTATGAGACTAGAATATGAAAACGTGTAAAATCCTTGAGTGTGCTTGGCTAATAGAAGGCATGCAAGGAAACATTAGTATAGACAACACTATTTTAACAACTTGGATTTGTATAAATGTCATTGTAGAATGGGTATACATGTATAAACACTATTTCATACTCAATGATAAGTTAAAAAGATAAATAAGAACCTAAGACTTAAGGCTCATGAGATACAGTTAAAGATGTCAGAAAATTAGAAAATAAAGAGCCAAAAGTTACAAACAAATGGATATTGGGAATATAGAATTGGAATGATAAATTTTTTTTGAGTAGAGAAAGCTATATAAGAGCTCTTAGGAAAGAGGATTTGATATGATTCTTAAAATATAAATATATTTTTCATCAGTGAAGAAGGAGGAGGGCAGTCTAGTTAAGAAAAAAAAAAAAGAAACCCAGAGAATGGATTAGAAATTGTATGTGGATGGAACGCAGAATGATGATAGAGTCCAGTGACAGATGCAGCCAACGAGGTGAAGTTTATTCCAAATAGCAAAGGACTTTGACAGCCGGGCAAGGAGTTTATATGGTTTTCATAGGTGACTGACACAATCGCAGTCTACCAAATGATTGTAAGGGGCAAGACTGACAAAGGAAGCAGGGACAGGAGAAATTTTCAATAACTTGAACAAAAATAGTGGGGTCTTTAGTTAAGGTAGCAGTGGCTTGAAGAAAGGGGAAAGGGCAAAATGTAAGAAATGGAAACACACAGATACATCCCAGCAGTGTGCATTGGGTGGAAATAGCAGTTATGAAGATATGTATGAAGGGACCTATCGAAGAAAAGTAGAGAAATATTTTGAAGTAGTGGAAATATAAAGATTAAAATCAGCAAATTTACAGAAAAAAGATTCAATTGATGAGAGTATAGTCAGGTGGATACATTATCTGAGGAGTGAAGGAACCAAAAAAAGGTGAAAGAAAGCAGAGTTGAATATGGTGTGTACTTCATTAAAATAAAGAGTTAGTGTTACTAAACGTGTACTAAAAATTTGATAAAGGGTGCCTTTAAAACATATTCCTTAGCTGATCACTGTGTTTTCTCAACAGGGCTCCTATTTTACGGTACAAGTATTATAATTATAAAAACTAAAGCAAATTTGTCATATGCTATTAGAGGCGGGGCCGTGTCTTGTCTCATTGGCTCCATCTTGAGAGAAATCTGAAAAGGAGGCACACTGCATGGAGCCTTGAAGGACAGAGTGTGACACAGGAATGTCAAGGTCAACTTAGGTCTGCATGCTTAATATGTTAGAGCATTCCATACACACATGCGTGTGTTTAAATATACATTTTAATATGCATGTGTAGAAATGGATATAAATGCATATGCATATGTGTGTGTATTTCCTTAGTGCCACCAATTCAGCTAATTGACATGAATTATTGTTTGTTTGTTTGTTTTCCTGTAGTCCTAGATGTTTAGGTTCACCCAGGAGGGCAGTCGAACAGAGTTAATACGTATATATTCTTAATTCTGTTAAGTATTCTGTTTAGCTTACTACTTTTCACTCCATTACTTGCAGTGATACAGGGAAAGCATAGGTTTCGGCAGCACCCGTGACTGCCTTTTTCATACTCCTAGGGAGTGGAATGGTCTCCCTCTGCATCTGGTAACTGATACCATTAATTAATTAGACCTGACAAATTAATGATAGGCTATATTAACCACATTTGTCTAAGCATTTCACAGATACCTCCTGCTTCCAGTGGGAATCTTTTAGACTAAAGGGAACGATTTAGAATCCTGGATTCATCAGTAAAGTCAGGCTTCCTAATCTCAGAAGTATCTCAGAAAGAATTTAGCAAAAGGTCAGTATAAGATCCAGTGCCTGCAGTTTGTCCAACAGCAGGAAGTTCATAGACCAGCCAGTCAAAAATCTGATCCTGATGGTTAGAAATCATGACCAGTTCCCCTTTACTTCTTAACCAGACAAGGCGCCCCATATTCTACATTTTCTAATTTATATACCTTTCCTTTCACACAGATTGTTTTCTAGACTAGTTGAGACTTGGCTGTATCTGCTTGGTTCATCTTTGCTTTGTATCATAAGAGAGGGACACAGCAAAGAATACACAACTCCATTCTTCAGTTATTCCAATGTCCCGATGTCAAGAAATAGGCGATAGGCTGGGCAGTAGAGCTGCAAGCACTGGTCCTTCATCCACTCAACAAACTGCCTGTTTGGTGCTCATGCCAGGCCTGTGTGTCAAGGTCCCCCAGCCAGGGATGATTAGGAGCAATCCCAGCATGCAGAGAGTCCAGCTGTTTCTTCTCAGACCTGAGGTCGTTTAGAGAGTGGGGATGGGAAAGCCAAGGGGCAGGCATAGACTCAGGCTCGAAGGAATTTTGCCTCAAGAGGAGAGAGGTCAACTATGTATTGGGTTATAAAGCAATCACGGCTACTGGCTGAAACCACCTTAGAACAGGATATCGCTCCCAATTTACCACAAGGTCCAAGCTAAATCACCTGCTTTAGAATCCAGTACTAGATACCTGCAGTGACACCATGGCCCACCAAGGAAGTGCTCATGGGACAGAAAAGAATCATATTGCCTTACCTTTTTCACCTGGGCACGTGACTCCAAGAAGAAGAATTGAGGAGCATAGTGATAATCCTGCACATTCAGCCACAACACTCAACATCCTCTCTAAACCTGTGTTGCCGGGAGTGAGGAGAAAGAGAAGAGATTTATATATCAGCCAACAAAAGGTGTGTGACCGGAAGTTCTTTTTAGTGACTCTCACACACCAATGGTACATTCTAAATGACGTTGCCATTCAAAGTCTTCAGTGTCTACGTTGGTAAATTAGGACATAATTCAGAAAGTATGTGTAAGTTTCTATGCAGTCACTAAAAAAAATATTTAACTTTCTCTTCTGTAGAGTAAGGACTTTAATACTGAATCTTAAAATGGCCATAATTACTACATGAGAGCATGGGGGAGGGGCAGAGGAAATGCTCTGGATGCTGCATCTCCGCCCCCTGGCCCATGCCAATAGTTTCCTAACTCGAGTCTGCCTCTCACTGCTTCTGCGTCTGAGTCTTCTCAGCATCCCTTGGGTTTACTAAACTGCAAGCAGCTCTCTAGGTTGGAATGGAGGGAATTAACACTCAGGGGGCAATTCTCTGCCAAAGGGGTAGGAGTAGGTGTGTATAAACACCTCAGTCCCCTGCCCGCCACTCTTATAACTCAGCTCCACGCCATTTCTCAACAGGTCCTTCCATCTTTGAGCTTCGGTCAGTTGGCCACACCTAACCTATCTTTAAAAAAAAAAAAAAAAACTTGTCTTCCTTTCTTCCTCATTTTACTCCCTCACTTGTAACTCTGAATCACCTCCCAGTTGAAGTGCCTGCATTTGTGGCCTTAACGCAGGGTCTCCATCTGGGGAAAATCCTAAGGTGGAAAATGTCTCTTTCTTATTACTTTGCTTCACATAATGACAGTGTAATCACTTAAAGATTTCATTTAATATTTCACCCTGAATTTTCTTATCTAGTTTCCCTACAAAAATGTAAGCCCCTTAAATGAAAGAAGGAGATTATATTCAGCATCCTCATTTCAACATTACTGCAATCAGTAAAAGGTTGTTGAATAAATGCGTGAATGAATAAATAAAGAAAAAGGTGGAAATATACTAAATCCATGAGCCGTCCTACACCTTACGACAGCAGACAGCAATTTCTGTTTCTTCTGAGGATTTAAATCCTGGCTCGCCACAGGCCCGATTCCTGGAGCTGGGCTGGACTCTCTAGTGAACAGTTAACTAAACCATGCTGAACCACGATAATGGTATACCGCTTGGCAATCCCGGGTAGGCTGAAGCAAGTATATTTTCAAGGGAGCAGATGAGAATAAGGACATCAGGGGCATTTGAGAAAGTTTGGGAGAATGAGATAAGGTGCCAATGTTTCTCCTCTAGGAACTAACCTTCCATGAGAAGGCACTTCCTTCTATCTCAAATAGTTGTTTAACAAGTTGGAACTGACAGTAGACAAAATGTTTTACTGCCATTTGTCAGGTAGCTTGATGCATTTCATGCTCAAATAAATGCGAAATGATATTTTAGCTGAAGGAGGTGGTATCGCAAATGGTTCTTCACAGAACAGGGAGTAGGGACGTTTCCCATGGAGAAACTCACGGTGACAATGTGTCTGATTTGTATTTAAATTGCCAGCATAAAACCAAATATCCATAAGTTCAAGCATGCTAATGAACAAGAAGCAGAATTAGCTTTCTCTCTGCCTACTGAACTGTCTAATGTTTGCTGAGAGGGGCAAACAGCACTGTGGATCCACATTTTACCCCAAGGTGTTATAAGCAAAATAATTTGCAAATTAACACAGAAAGGCCTTAGACCCTTTTGAAATGACACTAAATGTTTAGCAACATAGATTGCCCAAAAAAGATGTTAAAATGATTTGCTGAAATTCTCCACTGAATTTCATTAAATTGAACATGCTATAAAGTAAATCTGACTTTTGATTTTGTATATTTCATACATACTATCAGATTTTTGTTACTTCCCCTCCTTTCAAAAAAGATGTTGTCTATGATATTTTATTTATTTAAAATTATTTTTACTTTTAGTTGTCAATATAAATATTATCGCTGACTAATGCTTTTCTTTCAAAAAAAGATGTTTGCTTTTCTATAAATAAGTATAATTTAATATACTTAAGTATATTAAATTTCTAGAAATAAGTATAACTAAATAAGTATGAGTTCAGCTTAAAAAACCAACACACATTTAATGTTTTAGTTTGTCCATGTCGTCTAGCTGTAGGGAACACACACAATCTTAAAACTGTAATAATTAGCCCTGGCTGGTACAGCTCAGTTGAGTGAGTGCAGGCCTGCAAACCAAAGGTCACCGGTTCAATTCCCAGTCAGGGCACATGCCTGGGCTGTGGGCCAGGTCCCCAGTAGGGGGTGCAGGAGAGGCAACCACACATTGATGTTTCTCTCCCTCTCTTTCTCCTTCCCTTCCCCTCTCTCTAAAAATAAATAAATAAAATATTTTTTAAAGTGTAATAATTAGTTCATAAGCACTTTTTTGCAAAAATTGCATTTACTAGTGAATTTTACTGTTATTGTTGACTTGTGGTTGCTTCAGAAGGGTGACTGTGAGTTACATTTTGCACATACCATTTATTTATTCCATATGTTGGCTCTATAATTATTAAATGTATGTATACTTTGGACATACCCCAAAATCAGATTAGTCATGTTTTCCTCCAAAAAGCCTGTCCTGAATGATACAGGTTTGGGAGACTGACACAGGAATATGGAAGAGCAGCACCCTGTCTACACACCCACATGCTCACACCCCCTGGGGTCTGGGGAACATAAAACAACAGGAGTGGACTTGGCTGTCCAACTGTGATATGGCTGAGGATGTGACAGATGACAAAAATCAAAAGGTAATGCATGTTTTCATAGTACAATTTTACTCCAAAGTGTTTATGTTAAAATTCACATGTAGCTACTTAAAAATTCCCAAGTGATCCCATTGTAGTGACTCCATCACAGCGACTAGAATTATTGAGTGCTTGTATGTGTGTGTCTTCTATGGCAAGGGCAATGATAGATACTAAGGGAAAAGAGTGATATGTTCCTTGTCCTCATTGTATTTCTAGCATGGTGTTTATACAATAATAAGGAGGTATGAGCTGACAAAGGTGGGGAAACATAAATATGTATAATCGCCATAAGGAAAAGCTAATGATCCGATTTTCAGAATGACTAGTATTTAAGAGGCTGGCAAGTGGGGATGGGGGCAAGGGTGTCTCTGTAGGATAGCCAGATACACTAGCAGTCATATGTACATATAAATTACATGTAAGATGTACAGCATGATGATTTGGCACACACAGAGTCATATATTTACTATAGTCAGACTAACATATTAAGAAGTTACCTTTTTGTGTGTGAGGGTGATGACAATTCCTGATATCTGCTTTTGCATATTTCCACTATTCAATACAGCATTATTAATTATATTTATCAAGTCTGTATATTAGATCTCTAACCATTCATTCGACAGAAGTGCAACTTTGTACACTCTGGCCAACATCTCCCCTTTCCCAAGATTTTATGAGTTCAACGTGGTTTTTTGTTTGTTTGTTTTTTTTAAGATTCCATGTATAAGGGAGATCATACACTATTCATCTTTCTGTATCTGGCTTATTTTGCTCCATCCATAGTGTCCCTCCAAGTATCCATGCTGTTGAAAACGGCAGGACTTCCTTCTTTCTCATGACTGAATAACATTTTATTGTCTGTCAAGAAACACTGCAATTTTCCCATTTCTTGCTATTGTGAAGACCACTGTAATGAACACAACAATGCAGAGATCTTTTCAAGATGCTGATAGCGTGTCCTTTAGATGTATACCCAGAAGTGGAATTGCTGGATCACACGGTAGTTCTATTTTCAATTTCTTGAAGTATCTCCATATTGTTTTCTATGATGGCTGTTTCAATTCCTGTTCCCACCAGCAATATATAAAGCTTCTTTTTTCCATATCTTCATCCACTCTTGTTTTCTTTTATCTTTTTGATAATAGCCATCCTAATAAGTGTGAGGCAATACCCTTGGTGGTTTTGATTTCCATTTCCCTGATGATTACTTAGATATCCTATATTGGACACATGGTTTATAAACATTTTCTCCCTTTCCTTAGGTTCTTTCTTCACTCTGTTTCCTGTTTCCTGTGCAGACACATTTTAGTATGAGGTAATCCTTTTGTCTATTTCTGCTTTTGTTGCTTGGGCTTTTAGGGTATATCCAAAAAAATCACTGTCTAAACCAAAAGAAAATTATTGCCTAGATCATGGTCAAGATACCTTTATCCTGTTTTCTTCAAACAGCTGTATTGTTTCAGGTCTTAAATTTAAATCCAATGCACTAGATGTTGCCATTTTTATATGGAGTGAGGTATGGATCTAACTTCATTCTTCTGCATGTGGAAAATCAATTTTTCTTATCACTATTAATTGAGAAACACACATACACACATATGTACTTAGGTAGTTTCAAATATAGACAGAATTCTATATAATTGTTATAGCATATTAATTGGATGACACTTTTATAATTAGACATGCCATTCTGATTCTCTACTAACAGTTTTGTCTTATGGTAGAATCATTTTTTTTAATCAAGGCTGAGAAAATTTTGATGGAACTTTATTCTATTAATATTTAAGGCTATTATTGATATAGTTTATGTGTTTATAGAGTTTTTAAAATTATCTTTTTATTTATATTCCTGTTTCCCTTCAGTTGTTGCTCTTTATTATAGTTACCAATTAGTGTCATACACTGATACCAATGTGACTTTGCTCCCACAGATCTTTTTTGTGCTGATTATGTAAAATATAATATATGTGTGTAATATAGACCAAGATGTCATTTTATAAATAGATTTATATAATTGATGTATAAATCAGTTAAGAGAAGAAAGGAGAAAATACCCATATAAGTTGTCTTTTACTGTTGCATAGTTACTTTTATCAGTGCTCTGGTTTGGTTTAGTTTCTTTTTTCACGTTGATTTAAATTACTGTTTAGGTTCACTTGCTTTCATCTGGAAGAATGTCCCTTGGTGTATCTTGTAAGTTGATTCTACCAGCAACACATTCTCTCAGTCTTCATTACTTTGAACAGTATTCTATTTTCACTTCAAAGGACACTGTTTCTGGGTATGAGTCATAGTTGATATTTTTTCCAGCATTTTGAATATGGCACCACTGCTTTCTGGCCTCTCTAGTGTGATAGGAAGCAAGCTCTAATTTTATCAGAGGCCAATTGTATGTAATAAATTGTTTTTATCATGCTGCTTTCAATATTTTCCTTCTGTCTCTGTCTCACTGTTGTTTGGCTTGCATAATTTCTATCAATCAATCTTCGAGTTTGCTGGCAATTTCTTTTGCTAGTTCAGATCCACATTTGAACCCCTCTAAGATATTTTTCATTGCAGGTAATGCAATTTTACATTTTATTACAGAAATTTCATTCTGTCATTACTTGGATAGAACCTCACCGTAAGCAATAGGAGATGGCTGAAGAAATGGGGCCCCTGACCTCTTGACAGCACTCCCCTGGAATTGGGCCTCTGCTCTGTGAAACCGGGAGGGGAAGGGATCTGAGAGGCCCATGGCTCCCAGGGGGTTTTGGGAACGTGTGAGGAGAGTTCTCCCCCTGGGCCACGTCCCCTGGAGCTGAGTTTCTATAATGTGGAGCTGGGGAGGAGACGAGGGAGGCAATGGCTCACCACCTCTCGCCGTCCTCATTGAGATGTAGTTGACTTCCTTAAATAAATGCTTCTTCATCTGCTGTACTTCTAGGATGATTTTAACATCCTTTACATGTTTATTTTTAATGATTTCCATCAGTTTCAGTTGTTGATTCATGGAGCTCCTCACAGAGCTATTCTAGAAGCTGTCTCAAAATAATCATCTTTTGCTACTCATAATTGATGATTGTGTATATTTATAGATCTGAGTGCTTATTAGATCTTGAAGGAATGATTTTTGGAAGTAGGTAAATAAAATAAACACATACATGCATACATACTTACATACATACATGAAATTTTAAGAGAACAAGGATGACGAATTTCAACATGTTGGCCAGGACTAAATGTCAGTGAAGTTGGCTGGCTACCCATACAAGGGCGTGACATGTTACTTTTTACTTGTTTTGAAAATGATATATAAAGGATATGTTAGGTTTCACTTCTAAATATTTCTTATAGCTCCAAACTTAAGTGTGCCGGGAGAGTGAATTTGATCGCCTTGGAAACAAGATATCTCCCCCCTCTACTGCTCAGCCAACCAATAAGAAACTTCCAATGTTGATTATTATGGGCCATCTGGAGAAGGCTGTGTCATTATCAATTGGAAATGAGAAAGAACGCACGAAAGAGAAAACACCGCATTCCTCACATATCATGTTAAGTATAACTCTACGAAGAATCTTTGAGCAGTATTTCAAGGGAAATGACATTTTATTTGTCCTTCTTCAATGAAAAGAGTCGATTCTCTCATAAGGTGTCTGATATTGTTATGTCTTTGTGAATTCTCACAAAGCCTGAGAATTCAGTTCCCCAAATAATAAACAAGTCAAGTAATACATTAAGAAGTCAGGATTCTAAGACAGGGATATCTGTACCAAACATTTTCTCTTTTCCATAGTTACTGCATATTCTTCCAGTGGTAGCAATAAAATAAATCCATAGTATCTTAAAATACATATTTTAGTCCTCATCTGTTGCTTCTGTTGGCGACACATAAAAATGGCTCTTCCAATCATGAGACTAAAATACCCTGGAACTGAGTAAGCTGTGAGCTTTTTACATTTCCTTTGTGTTTTTTTAAAGTTACATTTTATTGATTATGCTACTATAGTCACCCCAATTTCTAAATTTCCCCACTGACTCCTCTCTACCTAGTACCCCGCACTGCCTCAGGCAATCCCCCCACCATTGTTCATGTCCATGGGCCATGCGTATAAGTACTTTGGCTACTCCATTTCCTATGCTGTACTTCACATCCCCAGGGCTACTCTGTAACTGCCTATTTGTACTTCTTAATCTGCTCACCTCTTCACCCATTCCCCCACACCCTCTCTCATCTGGTAACCATCAAAACACTCTCTGTATCCATGGTTCTGTCTCCGCTCTTCTTGTTTGCCTAGTTTTTTTTTTAGATTCAATTGTTGGTAGATATATATGGCTTTTCTTTTGAATATGCATTGATAGGTATTGATCTTCCTTTTCTTAAATAAGTCCCTTTAACATTTCACATAAGAATGTTTTTGAATATGCATTGATAGGTATTGATCTTCCTTTTCTTAAATAAGTTTTTTCTTGTCTGGGAAGCTCTTTATCTGCCCTTCAATGTAGTCTGTAGCTGTCCACTGGGTGCACTGGCCATGGGGTTTCCTGAGTGGTACAGGCCAAGGTCAACCCCTACCTGTGTTTTTTCCTGGGTCACCCTGCTTGAGCTATAAAGCAATCTGAGGTGGCTGCTACTTGCACTGGGCTTGGAGATTCTCAGGTGAAGCCAAGCTGTGAATCTAGGCTGGCTGCTGCTAGTGCTGAGGGTAGGGACACTTAGCAAGTGGTTTAGAAGCTGGGGGCTCCTAAGGCTGCCTGTTGCTTGTTTGAGAGGATTTAGGACATTGTGAAGCATGAGCAAAGTCCAGCCATTCATATGGAAACATCCCTGTCAACAGCTTAAGTGGGTCAGCAAGTTGCATGGAGCAGATCCTCAGGGGATCTCCAGGGCTGGGCAAACAGTGTGAGCCAGGATGATGGAATCTCAGATACAGCACCTGCCTGCTAGATGTGGGTCTGTGGGGGGAGGGTTCAGAAAAGGGACAATGGCTTCTGTGCGACTTTCTGTCTGGGAGAAAGCTGTCGCCCAGCTCTTGACTTGGTGCCAGACACTTCAGCTCCTCCCTGTATGCCACTGGGGCCTTTCAAGCTGCTACCTCAGTGCTGGAGCTCAGAAGGAGTGAGCGTCAGTAAGTCCATGTGTGGTTTTTAAGAGGCGCTGCTTGGGAATCTAGAAGTTTCTTCCACTGACTCAATCCCCACTGGTTTCTGCACCCAGAAATTATGGGAGTTATCTTCCTGGCACTGGACCCCTGGTCTAGGGGGCCTGCTCTTGAGAGAGCCCTCCCAAATTTTTATCCACCACACGAGGGTGTGGGATCAGCCCATTCCACATCTCCACCTCTCCTACCAGTCTGGATGGGTGTGGTTTCTTTAATTCAGTAGATGTCAAACTTCCTTTCAACTTGATTTCTGATGGTTCTGAGTGATGGTTGTTTTGTAGTTTAGTTGTATATCCATGTGGTTGTGTGAGGTAAGCTGTGTTTACCTACGCCACCATCTTGACAAGAAGTTCCTTTTTGTTTTGTTATGTATTTTTCATGTGAAATTGATCTTAAATCTGCCATTTGGATGGAAAAATAAAGGACGATTGTCTTCCCTTAGACATTCAAAAAACAAAAGAACTCAAATGTATTTTATTATAGGCCCTGCTACAGTAAAGCAGCAATTATGTTTAAAAATAACACAGTGTAGCAGGAAAGGAGCTTGATACCAAATGTGCCTCGCAAATCTCAGTTCTCTTTAGGCAAAAACCTGGAATAATTACCTTTTCTCAACTCCATAAAATATATCTTTATTATATTTTACATTAACTAATCTTAGCTTGTCTTCTCATACTTTTATGAAGAAAGTTTATCTCTAACAAACTATAGTAATGAAGAATAATGGGTCAATAAAAATGTCAGATATCTTTTTATATGGCAATTATTTTTAGGTACAACTGCAAGATTTATTTAAGTCAATCGGTTTCTCAGGGTTTGTGAAATTCTAGGATTTGGCAATAATTACAGAATGATCATCTCTCAAATAATAATTGACTGTCAGTGAGCAATTGGATTTCTTGCTTTTAATATAAAATGATCATGAGTTTTGAAGAGATCATGATCAAAATAATACCCACAATACATACATATGTAATGACTGTTAAAGTTTTCTTGTCATTACCCACTAGTGAAAGGGGAAGAGTTTCCTTCTAACAAGACACATTATTACAAAAAATCCCCCCAAGTCTTTCACAGTCCACTGAAAATTATTTCTAAATTTATAATGAAGTCAATTTAATAAAATTTTGTTACCAAATTATAAACTATAGGAGTAAATAACCAAAACAGCCTTCACAATCTGTACTTTTGAAATCACAAAATCTGAGCTATATAAACTTTATAAATAGCTAATGATGTCCCTGCTGAATACATTTTGTAAATCACAATTCTAGTTCCTACAGGTCATATTTTGTAAATCACAGTAGGTTTGATGTTGTTCAATGGGCTTGGAGCACACAGACCATAGCCAATGGAAGGATAACACAATGTGAGGAGATTTCTAAGCAAGTCCTGTAAGCAATCACTGGAAGAGATTTTTTTTCCCACTTGCTTTCCTTTTAAAAAAGAGAAGACTGAATAGAGATAGCAAGTCTCTATTTTAATGGGAAAGAATAATACTTTGTGTGTGTGGCGCCATAGAAAGGGGTGAATTCCTGGTGTGTACCGAAGGTACTAATCCAACAGAAAATAAATCCTTATAACAACCAGAGCGGGAAAGATGCCTAAGTGGTTGCGTTGCGTGATAGTATTTCAACACTGAAGCTCTAGGATAGGCTAATCCATCCTTTTTCTTTTTAGTACAATTTTCAATTCATTTTTTTCTCTAAACACCAATCCCAAGGCTGAAGTTATGTGTCCTGCCAATCCAGACTTAGATGACTCCATTCCAACATGCTGCCTCTTTTATTCCTTCCTTAAGAATTTCTTTTTTTCTCTCACCTCTTTCCTGATTTGCTACCACATTTCCTCTTAGGACTTCCCTCTCTTATTTTCAGGGAGTAACATTAAAGCTTGTGGAAGCACACTGTTTCCCTCCTTGAGCCTGGATCCAAAGCTTCTTTACAGAAACTGTCTACATACTCCTAACGAAGTTCACATTTTTCTATCATTGGGGATTTCAAGTATCCTAGTTGTATTTAAGTATATATACTTAAGTATATATACTTCTTGATAAAGAAGACAGAATATCAGATTTATTTAGTGTTAGGATATTCACTTTGATCCAATAGGCATTTTAAACCAATCTGAATATGGATTTAATCCATATGAGTATGGATTAAAAGATTTCACTTACTGATATATCAATTTTTCATAAACTGACATAAAGGATTTATGCAGTTGCTAGTAAAACCTCAGCAAGAATTTTTTGAAGACATAAGCAAGATTACTCTAAAATACACATGGAAAACAGAAAATTTAAAATAGCTACAGTTGTGAAAAATAAGAATAAAGTGGGATCAAATAAGTCAACCTGGTTTCAACCCTTAAACTACAGCAAGCAAGACTGTGTGGTATTGATGCAGAGATAGACTCATAGATTAAGGGTACAGAATAGATCATCAAGAAGTAGATCCACGCAAATATATAAAGATTTATTTATTTATTTTCAGAGAGAGGAGAAGGAAGGGAGAAAGAACAATGTATGGTTGCCTTTCACATGGCCCTCACTGAGGACCTGGCCCGCAACCCAGGCATGTGCCCCGACTGGGAATTGAACCGGGACCCTCTGGTTCCCGGCCCACACTCAGTCCACTAAGCTACACCAGCCAGGCCCACGCAAATACATAGAACTCTTTTCAGACAAAGATGTAAAAGCAATTCAGTGAGCATCTGATTTCCGATGGTCATTCCAGCAGTGCTTCAGGCAAACCTCACAGTCCGGGTCATTCAAAGTCTTTCCAAAGAAGGCTTTCCTGGATCATAGTCTGTGAACACCAGCCTCTCTTCCCACAGTGCCCTTCAGGAGACTACAGCCAGTGGGAGAAAGTTAGTTGCATATTACTTAAAGTTATAAACAGTGGGCAACTGAGACAGAGAAGATTGGAAAGCATGTCTTGCTAGGGGAGCAGGAAAGGTCGGGAGTCAAGCTGACGAGAAATATATTCAAATCCAGCCTTATGCATCTGGTCACGTAGTAGGGCTCACGATAAAACAATACTTAAATAGATGAGTGACCTAGGTCAGTATTTTTCTTCAGTTGTACTGAGTAAGGGGCTGCATTTTAGAAAATTGGCTCATGGTATTCTGAAATATTATAAATATATAAATGCCTATTAGCTTCAGAAAGCCCCCAAAGAGGTGAAAATGCCAGGAATACAGTAACTCCAAACGGTAAGATGTTTAAAGGCAAAGTATTTAACAGTGACCGCTTTTAAAAAATGAAGCATGATTTAACAACAAAGATCTTTCAGCCTGACAAGACCTGACCCTCCCTCCTCTCTGGTCACCACAGCCGGTGGCCCAGAGCAGTGTCCTGGCACTGACTGTGGCATGCCTTTTCGCATATTGTTTTATTTTAATTGCATCAGGAAAATCCCACCCTGACTTCGCCTTTGCCTCTCAGATCTGTCCACTTCCCCAAGGTCCGTGTGGATGGGGATTAAGGAGGGGCAGCAGAGGGAGCTCTCACAACACCAGTTCTGGGGCGGGAATGCTTCCCTGTCAGCGAGCTGGCCGATCCCACGGCCTCAGTGAGGAACTGATGCCCTGTGAGATCGGCGGTGATTTGCAAGAACACGTGAGACCAATAACACGGCAATTGTTTGAATATCCACATGGCCTTGCGCGTTTATGGAGATCTTTGAAATTTTCCTGATAAAAGACTCTCTTACCATATACCTGCCTGAGATCCCCCTCCTCATACCCATGTCTTTTCTGTCATCTTAAATGTCACGCATGGATTTCAAAATCAATACCTAAAAATATTTGGCCCAACACTACAAAATTGAATTTGTCTCTCTGACAGAAAAGGGAAACAAAGTACTATTTTTCTCTGGTAGTGGTTCCCCCTCATTTGTTTTTCTGATCAATGGTATTTTTGATTCCTTGGTCTTAAAGCCTAATTCTCATTGAACTGTCCTGTGTTCTCGAAAATCTTCAGTTTAGCATTCCATTGACTTCCCACCTGCCTTTTCCAATCACAGGCCACTCGTTTGATGACAGAAAGAGCCAGCGACCTTCCCTCGAAGGGGTCCCCTGGAAACTTCGCTGCTGAGGTTAGTGCAGGTGACAGGAAGAGGTGTACAGGCATTGCTACTAATGGCATTTAGCAGCAGCGTTCGAGAAGAAAGCCCTTTGGCACGGTCCACAAAGGTCATCCAGGAAGCTCCCGTGCCAGCTCTCAGCAAACAGCGGAGCTGCTGCATCACACACCCAGTTACTCCCTCCTCCTGTGTCTCAGGGTTTCTGCTGCAATGCACCGGGAGCCGATCTTATACTGTGGCTGTGCATCAGGAGAGTGACTTCTTTCAGGTGCTTAGACTTCAAGGAAAAATAAAAGGACTGAACCTCACTCTGCAGCAAAATAAAACAATTTCTGTGGCCACTTCTTGTCATCCAGACTTAGAATATCACTTTAGCTGACTCTGAATCTCAGATTCTTTATCTGTAGAGCAAGGATAAAATGCCTAAATTGCAGGGCCTTGTAAGAATCAGAGATGATTCACCTGGTACTTGACACAGCAGTTAGTACAATGAAAGGGTCTTGTGAAGACAGTAATGTTTTTACTGTGATTTCACAGTATCATTTCTTCATTATATTGAATATTTGGGGAAAGTGTCAAAACATCTATTTAGTTATTTCTATTAGATGAACTACTGCATTTTTTCCCCCAAAGAAGTACAGAGTTTCAGGCCTGGCAAGGGTGGCTCAGTTGGTTGGAGTGTTGTCTTGTAAACCCAAAGGCCACAAGTTCAATGTCAGGTCAGGGCATATGCCTGGGTTGTGGGTTCGGTCCCAGGTCAGAGGTGTGTACGAGAAACAACTGATCGATGCTCCTCTCTCACATCAGTGTCTATCTCTCTCCCTTTCTCTTGCTCTAGAAACCGATAATCATGCCCTTAGGTTAAAAAAAAATGGACAGAGTTTCAATGAAATCAGTGTCATCAAAAATATCCCCATTTGTAAACTGTTCATTTATAGTAAGTGGTCACCAAATATTCTCCATTACCTCAGCTAGCCAAGGGATAAAGAGCAAACTAGGAAAGAATTACAGAGAAAAGAGCAGCACCAGTGGCGAACATCAGTGGGATCTATTCCAAACTGAGAGAATTCTGAGACACAACATGCAAAAGCCTGAAGTTAAAGGTTTGGTTTTGTTTTGTTTTTTCCTTACTAGGGATTCAAGATCACAAATACATTTATAACACCTTTGTTACAATACTACTATAACTCACCTACATGTGATCATTTTATTGCTTGAAATTTGTCTCTTTGAAGTTATGAGCATTCACTGTCTACAAAGGACAAATAAATACGGATTTTCCATTAAGCAGAATTTGTAAGTGAGGACATTTTGATGGTTGCTTTGGAATTCTGAGCAAGTATAAGCTTAGCATCTACTTCTGGTATTATACTTAGTTCTGAAAGGAAATAAATCACATCTTCAGTCTTCAAATGTTTATACTTCAAAGGGTAGTCAGGCATTGAAACCAACTGTTGGTTAATCACACAATCATTATAATGGGGTACAACAGATGTGGTCAGTAGCAGAAGCCTTCACAGACGGGTCACATTTGAGAGAAGGCATAAAGAATGGGGTGGCATTTGGCTATGTATACAATTGGTGCATATAATTTCAGTCTCATACTTTTTCATGTCTATACCCACCCTGGCTGGGTTGTCGTCCTGTACAAAAAGTTTGCAGGTTTGATCCCCCATTGGGGTGCGTGTGGGAGGCAATCGATCGACGTTTCTCTCACATCGCTCTCTCTTTCTCTCTCTTTTTTTCTCATCATTCTTCTCTCTCTAAAATCAGTAAACATATCCTCAGGTGAGGCTTAACATATTAAAATCTATATCCAACAGATGCGTATTTATGTCATTTTCAATTTTTGTTAGCAAAAATAATGCTGCAATTCAAACCTCTGGTACATGTTTCCATAAACATATGCCTGAAAGTGATATATTTACTGGATATTAACACATGGATAATATCCTGAAAAGCATTTGGTGCGACAGTACGAATTAGGGGCATTTTACGGAATCTAACCCAGCCCAATATTCTTCACTAAAAATGAAGACAGTAATTTGCACAGGATTTCATAGATATTAAATGGGTCATCTTTTGTGAAAGTCATAATGAATTGTGACAACAAATAGCTTATTCTACTTTTTCCTTTCTTATGCTGGATTGGATTTATGGACAGAGAACTGAATACATAGACTGCTGATAGATAGCATTGCATGTATTTATCCATGTCAGAGACGTCAGCCATGTAAATGAGAAACATCTGCATTCAGCCTGAGTTTGCCTGAGTAACTTTGGCTTTGATATTCAGAATCATCATCTTTGAATTTCTGAGTTTGTGACCTGCACACGTGGGCGGTGGGTCCGTTTCTTTGATTTAAAACAAGAAATCGTGCCACTAAATCTTATTTCTTATTCTGTCCCTTTTCTCCTCCTCTACTTTATATTCATTTGCTTGTCCTCGCTAAGTCTTCTCAGGCTTTTCAACCAAACACAAACATTAAATGAAGTTTCCCTGCAATTTCAAAGCAAAGCAAAGCAATTCCCCCGAAGGGAGAGGAGGCCGTTGGTGACTGTGCGCAGGCGCAGTGCGGCTCAGCCGTCTCCCCTGGGAGGAGAAACAGGCCTGTGCTAGGGAGAAAACGGCGAGACAGCGGTGCTGTCCCAATCAAGTTGTCGGGACAGGGAGAAGAAATCAAAGCACACAGGTTACACTCTAAGTGTGTACCAGGCCCTATCCTGGGCAGCCCGGTCACTTTTTCAAAACAGGACAGATGACTGCCTCTGTTTGCAGATTTCAATGTTACAGAGAAGGTCATTGTCACTCCTCAGCATCCCTCTTCCTAGGAGAACCTCAGCTCCTCTCTGACTCAATTCTCGGACTCTCTCTCCTCACAACATGCCAGAGCCAGCCTCTCAGTGTGCAAAGTAAAAATTATATGCATGATTTTATAGAATGTGCTATTTTTCTCAACTAATTAACATACATATAGTGTTTCTCCTTGTCTCAGTTATCCTACTTCTATAATGCAACAGAAAATAATACTGTGAAATCAGGAGAAATAGTTATATGAAAAGATATTTATTTCAACATTCTTTAAACTTGCAAAAGTAAAAATCATTAAAGGTACAATAACTAAGGAAAATAACTAAAGTAGCATATATTTATATTAGAGAACATTATGTAGATAGTTGATTGAGGTGTATAAAGAATTTGTAAACATGCTAAAAAGGCTTATTACATAAAGGTAAGGAAACAAAATAAAAGTGCAATTGGATTTAAGTTGTGTAAATATGTACACTTAGAATACATCAAATGACTACAAAATGCAAATAAAAGTAAAAATTGTTTATATATCTGTCTTAATTCTAGTACTATATATACATATATATAAATAGTGTATTTTTTGACAATTTCTATGTGTTGTTTTTAAAGTCAGGAAACATCTGAGTTATGGTGAAAATAAAATTGCCATTATACCAAAGACAGGCTACAAAGCCAGTCAGGTGATTTGAGTTCCAGGCCTCATTGGTAAAGTGAGGCTGTATACTCACGTGAGACTGGCTCACGGCCCAGTGGTATTCGAAGGATAAACTGAGCACATGAGGGTGGGGATGGTTCATGAACTTGGGTCATGGAACACACATGCGCGCACACACACACACCGTGCATTTTGCCAAAGCAGTCCTATTTTTTCCCCATGAAATAAGACAGAGGTCACATTTTATTTCCCCCCAACCTCCTCTCAGGCCTGAAGGAGTTGAACAGAGGAAGGACAGACAGTGTCCCATGAGTGGGCTTCTGTTAGCAGTTTGCTGTAGGGCAAGTGTGGGCTTTCAAGTGGAACAGATCTGGTCATCTGAGGGAGGGCCCGATGTCTCCTGGCCCATTCCCTCACATACAAGGCCAACTGGTCAATTCACAAAGGCCACCCTCAAGATCAATGCTGACGACTTCTCGGAAATACCGTGATGGCACGGGTTGAATAAATAGAACTAACCTACGGGGTAAATAAAATAATAGAAAAATGATGGATAAATCCAAAGGAAGGTAAGAAAGAGAAAATAAATCGAAGCAAGAATAAGTGGGATAAACATATAGTAATGAAGAAAACTTAACCCAAATATCACTCATTACACTAAAATTATATAGATTAAAATTTCTGTATAGAGACAGTGGCCAGCAGGATGGCTAGATAAACACACAGTAATACATAGTTTATGAGACACAGGATTTGATTTAAATATAAGAAACCAGAGGGCTAGAGTAATTTAAAAAAAAGATATGCAGTGCAGACACTAATCAAAGCCTTTCCATATCTGTACTAGAAATAGACAGATTAGCCTTTAAGATAAGCACTGCAGAATATGTAGAGGGGCATTTCATAATGTTAAAAGAATTAAACTGTTAGACAATGCAATAATCCAAAATTCTATTGGTCTGAGACCATACCTTAAAATATATGAAGCCAACCGTTGCTGAGCTAAAAGGCTTTAGCCTGATTATGAAGAAATGTCCCAAGATGAATCCCAGAAAGTATGTAAAACGGCATCCATCATTGACAATTCGGAATATACACACTTGGTATCTTTGACGTGTTGACACATGAAATTCACTGATGTATAATTTGGATATAGCATGTTGTACTTGGAAGTTCACAAATTTTGACATTAAATATTGTGTGAAGGAACTGTCATTCCTTTCTCCAGAAATGATTTTGGTCAAGTGACTTGAGCGCCCTGAGACTCAGCTTTAGCTGTGACTGCTCGGTGCACTTTGTGACTGAGACTCCTGCACCGAGGTGGGCAACATCCCTGAGCCCCTTCCATCATCGCCATTTGATGAAAGCTAAGCTCTGCACCGAGCTCACTGCATGGTAGCAATTCCTTGCTTCTTATTTTCTTACACTTTTTCTCGCAGTCTTACAAGCTATTATTGTTGGAATTCAAGGTTGTAAGAAAATGTGTCAGGTTAGCAAAACTGAAGACTCTGAATGAAGAAACACAGCAAGGAAGCTGAAGGTGCCCTGCATTACCTTTAGCCCACGCTCCAAGTTTCACAGGTGAGATAGCAGTGGCCTAATTACACAATGATCCGCTCGGAACATCGAATAAATCAGAGATCAATTAATTTGTTGATAGTGAAGGGTGGGTCCTCTTTTTTCCATATATGCATGAATGGTATTTAACTTTACTGCATTTATATTTTTAAAAAGTAGATTTTAAAGCATCCTTTATCAATCTGGGTGGTATTAGAAAAATACCCAGTGAATTTTATCCTCTTGATAATAATAGCTGTCATATTAGGAATTTATTTACGTAGATTTTATTTTTAGAGCCACCTTAGTTTCCCAGTAAATGGAATGCAAAGGACAGAGTTCCCACACGCTCCCTCCCGGCAGACACGCAGTCGCCTCACCGTCAACATGCTAAGCCAGGTGGTCCAGGTGTCACAATCGACAGACCAACGTTGAGACATCATTATCACCCAAAGTCCGTCATTTACATTAGGCTTCACTCTGTGCTGTTAATTCTAAGGGTTTTGACAAATGTATCACATGTGTATCATTATAGTATTGGGTTGGCCAAAAAGTCCATGTAATTTTTTTTGCCCCATAAAAGAAAAGACACATTTTTTTTCATTTTCACCAATAACTATACTGATTTGGATATTTCGAGTATGTTGACTGTCTCCCGCTACTGGCTTCTAGTGGGTAGAGGCCAGGGGTGCTGCTAAACCTTTTCCAATGCATAAGACAACCCCACAGCCACAAATTATCTGGTCAAAATGTCAATAATACCAACCTATCTGCAGAGATATTAGGACTATTTACCAGTGAAGATTAGGGAGGAAGTAATGTCACTCATTTACAGAACATCCACATGGAGTCTGGTAGCCTAGTGTATCACACGGGACACAGAGTATCTCGAAATACATCATCTGCAAAGAGGCCTGGCCTCTTTGGATGGCAATGCACTTAATGGATCATTAACAAGAATAATAAAAAGTAGATAAAAATGGATGGCTTTGTCAAATACGTTTTTAAAATTTTTACTTAACATGCAACACAGTGTTAACCAGGAGGGTCTATATGCCTTTAATGTACGAATGACTCCTACGGCTCTCCCAATGGACTAGAGTTTCACGGACTCATCTTGCTGGACATACCATATTTTTTGCTTAGGAAAATAATGTTTTGAATGAAAAAATATTTTATAGATAAGAAGGTAAGTTCAGCACATGAAGCTCAGCACTATGCCAGACCGTCAGTCAGTTTGTTATTGAAACAGCTGGGATTGGCACAAACTGTTTAATTACAGGCCAGTGTTGATGCCTTTTTCATCGACTGCCCCTTGAAAAAAAAGGGAAGACGCACGCACTGAGTAACAGTCTATGGAATGCCTATGATGGTGCCATTACAATGGCCATGCCTTGAAATTGAGCTCTGGTATCCTCATACAAACACTTTTTATCAGGCTGTAAGGGAATCCGTTTTAATTAACTGAGTAGCTGTTCAAATGTTTTAGAGTTTATGTCTTAAATGTATGTACTCTATACATTGCTAACTCTAGTGACCCTTTCCAATGATTGTGATACCAAGATTAACTGAGGGCTTCTTATGTCCTTTGGGAGCTTCCACGGTTTACCCTAGTGACCTCGTTTATGGTCATGATATTTAGGTCTCTCCATTTTCCCATTGACTTGGTAAAGATGTTATTTTTGTGGATAATGATTTTGGAGTCTGAAAACTTTGCACATTGCTAATGAGTTTATTTTCTCCCTTAAAAACACTATCAACGAAATTCTGCTGCCCACGTCACTCCTTGCAGTCAGATGCGTGCAAAGTGTGGGCGTGCATGTTCTTCAGAGGATCAGAGAAGGCTTGAAGTGACAGCCCTCAATGAGAATTCAGAGTAAGAACCGACATTATGAAAGAGCTTGTCCATCTGTTCAATGAAAGCCTGATCTGACTCAGCCTGAACACAGTACGTGTATTTCCCAAACAAAGCATTCTTTCAAAATCTCTATCTCACAGTCCAGGTAATGCAATGTTTGTTATTATTGTCACACTATGAAAAGAAATCTCATTTTAACTTTTGTTTAATGTCTTACAGATTCACAATTCAACTCCAGCAAAATGGCTGTGCCTAACAGCCTACACTATTCAGGTTTATTAAGAGCAAAACAATAGATGTCTTTGCATAGGTCATTTGTATAATTCCCATCTGTCAAGATTTTCCACGTGCATACTAAACAAAACAAAACAAAATTCAAAATATGCAAAATGTTTTCTTAGCAAATCTTCTATTAATCAGTTAATTTTGTAAAGGTTTACAAAAGCATTTATTAAAACAAATTTTGATCATTCTTAGCATAAACAAGCAAAAACTCCTGAAAATCCAACTGGGCAGACTCACATGGAGAAACAACAGCCTTATTCAAAATGATGGTACCGTCCTGAATAATGTGGAGAAAAGACCAAGGACTCACAGAGGGAGGCAGGCAGTGGGTATATACCTTAGTTCTTTCATTTACTAGTCGTAAATGTTTGGCTAAGGGTGACTTAAGCAACCCATCTTATGTCAGATTTCTCACCTGGTAGATGGGCATGCATAACATTACTGTGTCAAGTGTATTAAAAAATGAATAATATAACCTAACAAATGTGGTACTTAGAATTGAATAGATAGATACACAGCAAACAGTTGCTTCCTTTCCTTTCATAGAGAAAGTGTTTATTCATTACATACGCAGCAGTTGCTGTAGAGTTCAGTGCTAGAAAAACGAAAAGTAGCCATTTGCTTTTATCTTACTAATTTACTGCAACAAGACTATATTGAGTAATAAAATTGGATATTGTGAATCATTCAAATAAAAAAGATTTAAAAAGATCCAATTTATATTATACAATTCAATTGTTAGAACACTTGTTTTTCCTGAAATATATCTTCTAAATGGCTTGTAGTTGATATGCAGAAAATCTGTTTTTTAAAATATAATTTAAATTACACTTGACAGGTTATAATACACTGAAGCCTCTTTTCTCTTTTACAGGATGGAGTAGTGCAAATCTGACTAACTTTTGGTTTTAGTCTGCTAGGATGGCCGTGATAAAATACCACAGACTGGGGGGCTCACATAACGGAAGATTGTTTTCTTACAGAGACGGAAGTCCCAGATCAAGGTGAAGCCAGCTTTGGTTTTTTCTAAGGTCTCTCTTTTGATGTGGAGATGGACGCTTCCTTAGTATGCCCCTACCTCATGGTCCCTTGGTGTGTGTGCATCTGTGTCCAGATTCCCCCTTCTTATAAGAGCACAAGTCATATTGGCTTAGGTTCCACCCTTATAACGTCATTTTACCTGAACTGCCTCTTTAAAGAACCTATCGCCAAATACAGTCACACTCCAAGACACTGGGTGCTAGAACTTTAACATACAGAGCCTCGCACAAATAACACCCCTTTTTATTACAAACTGATGAGCGTGTAATTCTGTAACATAACAATATTACACTCAAGTGCATCATTTGACCTTTTAGGTGAAATGTTGGCATTAAAACGATAAATGATGGCAGCCATGGTATTACCCGACCGGCTGCACTGAAGCAGGCCTTACTTCTGCCGGACCCTGATGAATTTTAGGGAGATACCTTTCCCCCTGTAACACCTTCCCACCACAACAAATAGAAGATGAGACAGCATATATCAACTAGTTATTTTTCAGACATTGAATTTCAGGCAGCACACAAGTGTTACCAATGAGAGAAGGAAAACAAGTATACAATTGCCCTAATTTTCTGCGTAGAAGCCTGTTCCAGTCTGCAAATCAGAAGGGAAATTCTCAAAGCAAGCATGGTGGTCTCCCTGAGCTGAAGAGACAGATCGGATTTTAGGGAGGCTGAAGTTATACTAAAACACAGAATTCGAGGGGAGATAGATCTCATGTAGAGAGAAAGTACCAGAAACCCGAAAAGGAATCTGTTTCTGTCTTTGCCAAATACAAAGTGATATATATATGGGGGAAAACTCCAGGAGGCCTTGCAAAGAAAGACTACTATGCTGTAAACAGAATAATTCTCAGGAATCACATGGGCAAGCAGACTCTCTAGCTCTGTCAATTCATAGTAGATTTTTCATTTATCATTTGGGCATTCAGTAGAAACCCTAAAAAGCCCTCACCTTATAGTAGAACTAAACAATTCCTAAAGTAAGAGGTCTTAAAGAGATGCTTCGAACAACTCACAATAGATTAAAGCTGATAGGTGAGTGACTTAATTCAGCCATAATCAGGTCTATGAGTCTTTAAAAGAGAATAGAGAAATTCACGTAATATTCACAATGGTCACCATCCAATCACAATTTGGAAGGCATGACTATAAGCAAGAAAATGGGAACCAAAAATTTTTTAAAAAATAAATAAAAAAATATATAGCCATGCTGGAGATGATGGGATTTGCAGACAAGGACATCTTATTTTCTTATGTTGAAGATGTAAATAAAAACATGCACAAAATAACAGAAATTTAAAAATAGGAAAAACCAAATGACACATCTACAAAATATCAGTAATTTAATTATTCAGTAAATAAGAGTATCAGCAGGAAGACACTTCAGAAGAGAAAAGATCATCAAACTTGACTTTAGAGGAATGAAATCAATTTTGACTGAAATACAAGACAGGGAAAGTTGGATTAATTTTTTTTTTAAAGCTTAGTGACCCATGGAACAAACTTAAGTTGTCAAGAAATAGTGAATACAACCTACTAAATATAATGAAAGCTATGCATCCAGAAATTCAATAAGGTAAATAAAACTCAAGCAAAATATATATAGTAAACCACATAAAAGCATATTGTAATCAAATGCTACAAAGAAGTAATAAAAACTTCAAAGTAGACAATGAAGAAAAGGCTTACTAGAGATAAAGGGGCAAATATATAAATGAGTGGAGTTTCCTTTTGTTAGTTTATACAATCCAGAGAATAATTGAGATCATTTTCAACGTTCTGAGAGAAAGAACACATCAAACTACAGTTACTCCAGAGAAAATGTCTATGAAAAATTAAGTTGAAATAATCACTTATTCAGAAAAAAAACTTGAGAAACTTTTGATCAGCAGATTTTCACTAGAAGAAATAGTGATTTTTTTTCAGACAAAATTAGATAAAGAAATTCTTCACACATGAGCAAAAATAATTCAAGATGGAGATTTGATCCACACTAAGTAACATAGCAACATAGTAAATATATGGGCAAATAATCATTTTTACTTTAAAATTCCTTAAATATTTAAAATTTAAAGTGGAAATAATAACTGTGTCACAAACTGACAATATTTATACAATTAAAATATAGATAAAAGTTGTACAAAGGATAAAAGGAGGAAATTAAAATTGTAGTGTTACAAGATTCTCACATTAGGTACTAAGGAGTATAATATTATTGGAAGTTAAACTGTTGCAAAGTTTATGAATGAGGAGCAATTAATATTTTTCATAAATCGAGCTGCAATATCTGGATATAGAATTAGGAAAAAAAGGACCATAATATTTACCTTGTTTTATATAAAAATTATCTTAAAATGTAAAAAGACCTAAATGTAAAGCTACAATTATAAAATATCAAGAAGACATCATAGACATTATACTTATGCATTTGGGAAAGCCTAAGGAATAGGAAACCAAAAGTATATACTATAAAAGGAAAAAAATCGATAGAAATTCATCAAAATTAAAGTCTTTTGCTTTTATAATGGCAATTGAAAAATTAGAAAGCAATCCTTAAAAAGTAGAAGAAAATGTTTATAAAATATTTAGTTAACAATGACTTATGTTCAAAGTACATAAAGAATTCTTGCAATTCAAAATTTTAAAAAAGAACTAATAATAATAAATAGTCAAACATTTTGAGTAGAAACTTCACAAAAGAAGATATGGAATTGGTCATTAACACATATTTTTATCCAAGAGAAGAAATGCAAAATAACATCAGAATGTGATTTCCCTATGCACAGTTGAATGAATAAAATTTTTACAACTGACAATATCAAATGTTGACTAAGGTATGTGAAGAAATTGAAACACATATATATTGCTGGTAGGAATGCAAAATGGTACAATGAATTTGGAAATAAATGGACTCTTCTTGTACTCTACATCATATATTTACCATATGATTCAGGAATTATATTTTTAGATATTTACCCAAAAGAACTGAACGTATATGTTCTCACAGATTTTTTTTCCCAAATGTTCATAGTAGTTTAATCATGGAAGTAAAAAAAAAAAAGTAACAGTTCCTATCAGCCAATAGGCAAATGGCTGAGTAAACTGTGATATATCTTGGCCATGGAATACTACTCAACAATACAATGAAACAACTTACTAAGGGTGGAAGTGGGGAAAGAGGTGCTCCATGGTTTATATTCGTCTTTTTGTGAGTATGTGACGTGAAATTTTCTTTAAAAAAAAGTTTCACTTCTGCATCTGCAGTGAATTATTGAGGGAGTGAGTGTTGGTCAAGAAAATGAAGAGACAGTAAGGAGAGTTTTGCAGGTATTCTAGTGAGATTAAAATGCTTGTCTCCACTTTGGTGGTAACGGGGAACAGAGTAAAGTAGACATGTGTTAATACGTAAACAAAGTTTAATATATACATGTATATGTATACCTATATTGATGTGCTTGCAGACACAGACTATAGATGTACAGAAATGAATAATATAATATGGATGTGAGTGTATACATGAGCACGTATATAGGTTTGTGGAATTTAAAAAGCTTTCCTTATGGATTGAATGTAGATAGTTAAAGAGGATGAGGAATTACTTATGACTAGAAGATTTCTGTCTTGCAGATTTGGGATGTGTGATTCAATGAAAGATTGTGGAATATTGGGGGAAAATGTAGTAAAATTAAGACCTTATTGTCTTAGGGCTATACCAACACTAACTAAAAAAAGGATACAACAGCGAAGCCCAAAGCTATCTCTGAGAAGAACTAGAGAAAAGCTGCATCTATTGCAAGTATTCCAGGGCTGGCGACTCTCCAGGTTCTCTGTAGAGATTACCATGGATGCATGTACAATTGGGTCCCATTTCTGAGATACCAAGTGATCAATAAAGATACAAATGAACAGAATAAAGTTTGCTTCCTTGTGCTTAGGAGTGTCAGATGGTCCTGAAACACTATTAAAAACAAACCCATCCAAAACTCGGACTTCTAGAACTACCAGTGTACTCAAAAGCTATTTTTCTATTATCTGTCTAAAACCGAAAAAGTAAACAACTATGCCCGCTACAATTCGGGTGGATATTGAAAAGAACATTTGTTCTACCATACAGTAAACATAAACTCAAACTGGTCAGATGCACACAAATTTCTAGATTCTCTGCAAAGTCACAAGGCTAACCTGAGCAAGATTAAGAAGTATTTTCCCAGATCAATTTTCATGTAAAGATGAAAAGATTTATCCCTAGCTACTTGGTGAAAACTTAAAACCTCTTCCAGGGGTAAAGGATTTCAGTGGTTTTAAAATCCCTGGGACGGTTAACCATTTGCTTAGGAAGTTAGGAACATCCTCCTAATTGCAATTGAGGTAAATAAAGGCCTGGAGAAGGTACCTCTGTAGAGAATACAACAGAGGACATTGCGAACCACTGGCTGCAGATTAGCAAGTACCAGTGGTAATATATGTCATCCAATGTCATCACTTATAAATGGAAATAATGTGGGGAATTAGAAGGATTAAGTATATTCCTCGTCTAAACATTGCTTTGGGAATTAACACAAAAATGTCAGCTTCTCTATTTATTAATTTATTTAGCAAACATTTATGGAGTCTTACTAGGTGTGAGCCAAATTTTTGGTGATGATCAAGACACAAAAGTCCCTATCCAATGGACAATAATTGTCAATTAACGAAGTCAACAAAAATAACATGGAGAAATGCAAAGGATAGTGGAGCACTCACATCAGTGAATGGTTTATTTTAGATAAGCTGGTCAGGACTGTCCCCTGCCAACAAAACCTGACCAAAATAAGGCATGGAGTCAAGCCGAGGGCCAGAGGGAGACCCCAGGGCGGGGTGAAAGGAGGTTCACGGTTTTGAGTACACGAAACACAGTTTATTTTTGTGTTATTACTTATTAATTTCTGTAAGCCTACTTTTGCCCCACCCTGTATACCAGGGAGAGTAAAGGGCTAAAGCAAAAGCCTTGAAATAGAATTCACTTCAGTGACTTCATGATCAGCTGGCCTCTTAGCCGCGGCGGGACGGACAGGTTACAGGGCACCAGAAAGGGGACAGGAGGACCCGTTACACGTTGATCACAACAAGTCAGCGGAGAGATGATGGGGGTCAAGTTCAGGCAGTGCTAGGGATGAGGGGAATTTTATTTGTATTTTGAATACATTTTCTAAGCTTAGAAAACCACAAGTGTTTATGGATTAAATTACATATTTTAGAAAAATACAGGAATAAAGATTGCTTAAGCAATATTTGGACTTAGCCAAATGATTGAGAGTCACTTAATAGGAAGAAGACTAAAAAACTTACATCATAAAGCGATATTCAGAGTTAAGTTCTATAGCGTCCAAGGACTTCTGGGGAATTAAAACATGTATTAGACATCAGATGATGTTATATAAAAACAAAATGTATGATTTCTTACTCTATAATTTAAAAATAGTTAATTATGCAATAAATATATATATATAACTTGTAAAATAATTAGTATAAGAAAAAGTTAACAACCATAAATCTACCTCCAAAATATATTTACTGTTTAGAGATGAATAGATAGATAGATGATAGGTAATAAGTACATATAAATATATCTTAACTTTTTAGGCATTTGTCTTGAGTAAAATATAAATGCATATAGACATATATATATATTTAAGACTGAGATAATAATGTCTACCTATCAGTTCATGCATCAATATATCCCATTAGTCATTCACATTTCATATTAAACTTATTTAAATTAATTAACAACCATGAGTGCACAGAGTAATTGATAAGTAGAGACAACTTTGACTCTAGTACAAAGTTAGAAAATATTTTCTCACAGTCATTTTTTTTCTTGCTACTACTAACTTGACCTGAGAATTCATTGTAACATAAAATTTATTTTAAAAAGTACACACATTGTGAGAAAAATTTCATCAAATGCTTCTGTTTGAGTAATAGCACATACAAATAGAATACATATTTCTGTTCATATTAAATATCAATGCAATGCATAGTAATTCCAAAGTCATTCTTTTTTATATAAGATGTTAGGTCTTGAGCCTCATTCCAATTTAACTTTGCTAATCTACTCCTGATAAAAATTTTTTTCAAGTGATGGTTACACAAGTGGATCTTGCAGTGGTGTGGATTTTAGCTTCACACTGAATGCATGACCCAGGTCAGGCTCACAGTGAGTTAAAATAAAACAATGAAACATTCATTGACTCACCAGTTCCTAGAAAAGATAGACAAAAATGATAATCTCAAATGTATTCATGCATTGACTGCGGATGCAATAAACCATGTTTCTCAACCTGAGATTAATGGAATGTACCCTCTAGCAAGGAAGAAAGGGGAATCATGGGGCATGTGGTCAGAATCAAGGCTTTGCCAGGACACAGATCTCTGGCCCAGATGCAATAGAGGTTCAGTGTAGAAGGAAAGAAAAACCATGGACTTAGTGAACATCAGCATGTCACCCAGTGTTCAAGTGAGAGTCCTTGACTAAAGGCTTCCTTCCTGAGACCCCCTGAGGCTGCACAGTATACCAGAGGTCAACCGGGTGCTCAGTAAGGGCACCATAAATGGGAGAAAGATTCCTGATAAATCTCAATATTAATTTTCTGGATTGGCGCTTAGAGGAATGGATTAGCAACATCTACAAAGAACCAGTTAGGATGTGTGTTTCACTTGTACTTAGTTAATAAGCGCTATATGATCATCGTTTACATTCTCTGAACCCTAACAGTACACCCACGCACAGAGCCATGTGAGTGCACACACATGCACACCTACTCAGCTCCTGTGGGCATGGGTTAGGGAAAACACCACCTACAAGGCAGATCCCCTTGGATGTAAAATAAACTGCGTTCAGCAAAACACTCCTCGATGTCATCCTAGACTAGATTAGGTCCCTGGGCAAAGCCCCAGAAGCTCCATTTCCTGAGCTCCAGTTCATTTACTCAAGAGTTCAGTTACCAATCTGTCCATTATTTAATCCGTGCATTTGCTATGAATTTGTTGAATACCTACTCAGTCCCAGGCACCACACTAAGCATTTTGTCCTGCCTAGACTCAGTGGTAAGCAACCTACACATCCTTCTCACCTCTATAAAGCTTGTAGATATAAGGGGGCATTTAGTTTGGGAGTCCCCAGCGGCCACCCAATTTTCATATATGAGTCACCAGAGTCAACCCCATTGTCTCATATGTAGCAAATGATCTTTATAAGATGATAGCATTTAACTAAGTGGTCCCTCAGGACAGCCCAAACTCTACTGTTCTGAAATAGCCAGGATAATGATAACAATAATAACGACAACAATGCTGATCCAAGCTTGATGATAATCACTAACACATTTGATTTTTCGCTAAATGTTAGGCTCTCCAATTACCTCACCCAAATTGGTTTATGCAATACTTAGACAATCATGCCTTCAGATATGATTATTCTTTACACTTTATGGATGAGAAAGGTGAGTCCAAGGATGGGGGATATGGACAAAATTTTGAGAACAGAAAATTGCACATATCGGATATCAGACTATAAAACCTTCTTTCTGCAGAAATACAGCAGCACTGGAGTAAAATACATTCTCTGTAAGTAAAGATTTTAAAGACAGAAAACAAAAATGCCGGCTAACTACAATTTGAGATTTTTCTTCGATCTATCACACTCAATGCATCCCTTGCATTGACGAATTTTTTTTACAGCATCCCTTGCCATTTAACTTACCTCTCCATTACTTTGGCAAAAGCATCGCCATGGCAACAAGTCTCTTCCAATTGTGTTTACACTAATGTTTTCACTTTAACTATGGACTTTGAGAGTACTCTCTAACTCTGGCTTAACTGTGAGTTAGGAGTTCCCAGTTGTAAATGGGAAAGAAAGTACAACCAAAAAGAACCTAAATCATTTGCAGAGGAAACAACAGTGGTAGTGATAGTAATAGGCAAAACAAAGGCTACTCTTTATTAAATGTATAGGATAGTCCAGGACATCTGGAAGATCCCTGAAGATGTTCTCTTGTTTCTCCAAATAGTCCCGTGAAATAGATATGACAGATAAGGCAACCGAGGCACCTGAGGTTAAACAACTTTTTCAAGGTCAAAGCGTAGCTGATACAGCATATCTGTGCAAATCTGTCAGACTCTACAGACTGCTCAGTTTAAAAAGAAATTAAATGGCCTTTGTGGGGCCATTTTAAGGGTTCCTGCATCTGCCTTAGAGCTGGGTAATCTCATGAAAGTAATCTCCATGTCAGATGACTTAGAATGATTTTTCTAGAAGTAGAGCATGAGACTGAGATTCTTGTGGAAGTAGATGGTCCCAGAAAAAAAGTACAAATGGGATATTACAAACTCATTTTCACTCTCTCTCTCTAACACACACTCACACACACACCCTGTAGAGAAAACTTTGCACCCAAACTAAATTCTAGCGGGGAAAAAACATCTGGTTTAATAAAGATCAAGTATCCATGTCTAGTTATGTCCATGAAACCTGGCCAAGAGGACAGGATTGGATAGTGAACATATTAGACGCCCACATTTCAATTAAGGGTTAACTTTCAATGAAAACGAACAGAGAAACATCTGAAGAAAAACACACCCTGAAACACCTGTCTGTAATTCATAGCCGATTATAACTGCTCGCCAAAGAGATCTATAAACTCTGTTAATAGCTTTAATGCAGTTTGCATTGTTTAACCACCAGAGTAGTCCTGTTTGCTAGGTATTATTTTCTCCATTTCACAAATGAGTAAAGAATTCAGAGAGCCAAACAATGCACCTAAGATCACAGCGCAGCAGCAGCGAGGTCACATTTCAAGTGCTTTTCACGGCACCTCGCAGCCTCACATCCGGACTGCCTGAACAGATCCGGTATTTCCAGGGGAATTGCTGTGGGAGTGTGAGAGGAGGCATTCCTTTTATGGCTCTCCCCATCCTTCCTCCTGCATTAAATCAGGGTCAAGGAGGCCAGCTCTGGCCACAGCAGGCTCCTTTTAAGGAGCAGCACCAGGGTTCCCTGGAAACCATTCATCTTCCCTCCTGTACGGGCAGACCATCCACAGCCTGCCACTCTCTCTGCCAGGCTGTTTAGATAAATATCTCACAGATAATCTTTTTTCTCTCTCTCGGTCTTTTCGACTCGCACTTCCCCCATCCTTCTTCCCTCTGCAATTTCCAAAGAATTAATCTTAGATAACAGCAAGAATTTTCAGAATAGAAAGAATTTCCACAAATTCATTTTAAGTCTAAACAACTCCCAGAAATCCAATTTCATTACTGCATAGGCAGCGCTTGCTATGAGCCAAGTCGCAGAGTAAGATTTTAACGTGAAACGTAAACAGGGTGCCTTAATGCTGAGAAACATTAAGGGCTTATTAAATAAAATATACCTTTGTAAACAAGAACAACATGATTTTTTCAAGAGCTAGGAGTTACTGAAGGCTTACTATGTTCCTGTTACTACACCCTGTGCTTTACAAATGCTCTATCTAATCCCTTTAACAGCTCTGTTAGGTATGCATGATCATTGCTGTTTTACTAATATTGAGACTCATGGTATGATGGCTAAATAACAGTCCCTGTGGGATCTAAACAAGTATTTCTTTGGTTCTTTTCAAAACCCTCTCTTATCTATTCTACAGTTCAGTGAAATGTGATGAAATATTGAACAGAGGGTATAGTAGTAAAGCACACCGAAATGCCACCCAAGACAAAGAGATGTACAAAATGTCACCTCTGAATGTGGAATTATGAATTCTATTTGGTACTGTGTTCTTCACAGTAGAATTGTCGGGGATTAGGAACCACAGGAAAGACTTCAATACAAGGCACGTTTTCATCTGTGTGCACTGGGTGATAGATTCCTCTGGGGAAGGAGGAACCAGGTGTCTAGAGTCGAGCAAGAAATTATTGGGAAGACAGAGAATGTGGCCGCCAAGAACCAGTCAGATAGACATTGAAGGTCACTGCCATAGATCCAGAAAATGGGAAATGAGAAAAGGGAATAAGAAAGCAGGCTGCCAACCCTGGCTGGGTAGGTGAGTTGGTTAGAGCATCATCCCGATACCCCAAGTGTGCGGGTTCGATCCCCTGTTGGGGCACATCCAAGAATCAACCAATGAATGGATGAAGAAGTGAAACAACAAATCAATGTTTCTCTCTCTCTCCCTTTTCTAAAATCAATAATTTTTTTTTGAAAGAAAGTAGGCTTGCAGCTCAGCACATCAGAACGCGGTACAGTAGACAGTTTAAGAGCCTGAACTCTGAGTGCATGCTAGCTGAGTTTAACTCCCCAATCTGTACCTTGTTCTCCATGTGGCTTTATCTAATATGTCCACCACTTACAGTTTCAGTTTGTGAGCGCTCAAATGTAACTCACAGTGTCCAGTACTAGACAAGAATTCAAAACCCATTATCTGAAGTTCATAGACTAATTCTGTTCATTTAACTCATCTCTCGTCCCTCTTTTACTTAGATCTGAGTCCTAGCTTTCAACATTCACTGAAAGTGCCAGGCTTGGGTGTCTTGCAGCTGCCAGAAACCTGAGAGAATGAAAGACACAGAGAATTTAATCTCTGCAAATAGTAGAAAAAGGCACATGTGTAGCATATGATACATGAACTTTCCATATTAATCCTTTTAAAATGTGCACAGAGATAAATCAGGACGTCCCTTGGGAACTGGGATCATTTGCCTTGATTTTTTGACAGCATTGCTTTCCGGTTGTTGGCCATTGGTACCTCCTAAAGAAGAGAAGGACTCTTTTTTTTTTTTTTTTTTTGTTTTTTGTTTTAGCAAGGCCTTTAAAAGAATGAAAGTTTTAACACAGCTATAAACCATGCTGCAGTTAGTCAGATCACGTCACAACAGCCACAAATGGACATTGATGGATTTGGCAATCAGATCATCCCAGCATCGAATATGTAAAAGGAGCATATTTCTGTCCCTCTTAAAGACTTCGCGGGATGCTGACCATGGCTCAGTCTCCCCTGTGTCCCCATGGCTGTAAATTTCAGTGGGATTAATAGCTCAGCATGCTTGAGTTGGCTCCCCAGGAGGGCTATTTCAAGGCCTTCCGTAAGCTGCACATTACAACTTTCACCTGATGTCCTCTCCCTTCCCACCCACACTCCAGAGGTGGCTGAGGGTCTCCTTTAAGGTCTAACATTGCCTAAGAGCAAGGCCTGGGCATCCTGGGTGGTGGTGGATGAGGTAAGATGAAAGCATGAGTAATTAAAATAGTAAAGGATTTATAAGGAGAAAAATGTAATGTTTGAATTCCTTGTTAGATGAAAAGGAGATATTTTCACTATTTCATCAAGTGTTATCAGTGGTGGGACTTGAGCTCAGACTCTGAACACCCTGGTTAAGATGTGAAATGTCTGTTCCTTCGGCTGGAGTTGTGTCAAGTCTTTGTGGATGGGCTGTTATCTGCCGCTGAATTGGCTCTGACAGACAGTGATAAATGGCTTTGATTAATAAAACATGAGGAATCAAATTAAATATTGCTGAATACATGTAGTATCTTTGGTAGACTAGATCTTTTGATATATGCCATCTTTTTGTGGGTAAAACATCGTAAGGGCTTGTAATAAAAGTTGCATTTTATTGGGCACCTATCATGTGACAGGCACTGCTCTAAGTGCTTTAAGGTATTACCCTCTAAATACTTAGAACAAGCCTATAGGTGGGTTCAGTTCGTTTATCCATTTTACAGATGAGAAAACACTAGTTATTTGCCCAAAGGTTTACAAAGAGTACGGCTCAAGATCCTGTCCTCATATGTATTTTTTTTTTTTTTTTTTTTAAAGATTTTATTTTTATTTATTTTTAGAGAGGGGAAGGGAAGGAGACAGAGACGGAGAGAAACAGCAATGTATGGTTGCCTCTCACATGGCCCTCACGGGGACCTGGCCTGCAACCCAGGCATGTGCCCTGACTGGGAATCGAACCGGGACCCTTTGGTTCCCAGCCCGCGCTCAATCCACTGAGCTA